>VWZX01004647.1:0-18578 GCA_013399015.1 Galbula dea
AATCTTCGTTCGCGAAGCCTAGCCATGATGATGATTAGAGGCCCAGCTCTGTAATTGGAAAGCAGTGGGAGACTTTTCATGGACATCAGTGGAAACTGGATCAGGCCTGGAAGCAAGGCAAACAATTGCCTGCTACTGAACATGTCCAAAGGAAAAAAATAAGGAATAGCTTGTTCATATTCCCAAGCTCAGAAATGACTCCTCCAAGATGCTTCCAGCAGTGAAAGTGGGACTGTGTTTTATTGAAATCTTGAGTTGCAGAAGTTCCAGGTAACTTGGTTTTGATTCTTTTTGCTAAGACGGCACATGAGTAAAACAGAGATAACAATACAAACTCATGCAGAAGCTGTTGGGAGAGCCATTTTTTTTTAAAGAATATGAAAAAGATGAAGAAATGTAAGCATCATGATCCTTGCAATTAAACCTCAGAGAGACCAGAAGATTGGGTTTTTAATTTTTATTTTTTTTAAAGTAAGAACAACTGTAACAGAAGTAAATCAATAAATATTACCTGTGCTATGACTTGCTGGGCAAGCTTGCCATCCTGAGGCAATTTCCATTCTCTGACCATTTTTTCATCTTTATTATTCACCAGACCTCCTTCCTGATTAAAAATCACTGTTACAGTGTTGCTGTAAACAAGCAGAAACATGAAACCTGTTTTTCCTGGTGTATCTCAGTAAAACCTAAGCAATCCAAGAAGCTCTCTTTGATCTCTAAGTCTTTAATTAAGAAGCAACTTTGCATATCCACTCCTTCATCAAGTTTTTTCATGCTACAGGCCAGTGAGAAAGGTATAAATTATTATCCCTGTAGTGATACAGACAAAAGAATCAAGTTAAATTCTTGTTTAAATAATTCAAATTAAAAAGAAAATGATGTCAAATTACTGGAAAATACATACATACACATTAACAAGAAAGAAGCAAGAAGCATCAGGGTTCCTGAGATTTAATGCTTAAACTTTGTATTTTCTATGTATTTTTGCTTTCTTTGCCATAATGTAAGGTTGACCAGTGTAGATAAATTTTCTTAGTTTGATCTGCTGTCCTAACTGAGAATTGTTTAAAACTGTTTTTTTAATATTTTGGACTCCTAGCATTTTTAAAAATTTTTTTTTAATTTTTTTTTCTTACAAACAAGGGCCAGCAACTTCCACTAGCTATAAGGGCACTGAAATCCTTTTAAAAGTCCTTTAATACAAGACCTGCACATCTGCAATAAAACATACTCCTCCAATCTGAAGAGCTCATTCAGGATGGTACGACAATGAGCTTGACCTTTAAAAATGAAGACAGCTGCAAGCTAATGTGTCTCTCAGTTTTAGCTACTGAACCTCCCTGCAGAGCATGAAATTTTGATCCCAGATGTCTTGAGTACTCCAGAGTCACTAAAGGAATGTAAAAGAGGAATACCAAGGAAAAGACTGTGCTGTAAGTAGGAAACAATTATAATCTTTGTTCATACCATGCAAAGGTGCAGACAACTACACGGAGAGATATAAAGAGGTAGTAAACTTATCCAGAAACGAACTGTTGAGGGCCTGAAACTTCAGAGAAAATCATCTTTGTGTTTGCTTTCTGCAAGTGGGGCTCTGCTTTTACAACTGCATTTGAAATCTACAGAGGATATTGAGATTATCAGTGTTCATCCTGCAGGTTTTACTAGATGGATTTTTAGTGTCACACTGACCTATGCCCCTTTAGATTGAGGATGCACCCACAAAAGGAAGAAAGCTGTATAGAAGGATAAGTGTCTAAACAAATCCTTGCAACTATTTTAACAAGATATGTAACACGAACCTATGAGAATAAATGAAAACCAGGGAAAGAAATAGAATCAAGATGAAAATGTAAAATCATGAGCAATACTGTTTAAAGGACTTTTCTTAAAACACGCCTCTAGGATCTGGTGAAGACAGTTATAGTCTTAATTTCCAGCCTTATTAAAAACAAACTGTAGAAAAAGGAGCTGAAAGGGACTTAGAGAAGTCACTTAGACACATTTAAATAGAGAGAGACACCACACAACTTTGCAAATATGGTGAGCCTAAGCTGCAGGAAAAAAATTGTTCTTAACAATTGCAGGCTGGGGTGTATCAACAATTTGTTATTTCTTTCATGTCCACTGCTGATCTCCCAATTCCCTCCGCAAGCAATATTGTCCTAGAGTGGCAGATTTCTGTTGTTTCATCAATAACCTTTTATTAGGAGCTCTCTACAGCTAATGATATGATTTTGCATTCTTCTAAATTGTTTTTCGTGTGACAATATTGAGCAGCTTTTTAAACATTGATGACAAATATTATTAAACATATTACTTTCAGATAGAAAGGGGTCAAGTAAGTTGTCCAAGATCACATAAGTCACCTGTGGTTAAGCTGACACTAGAACTGACTGCATCAAACCTTTACTCATGTAGGTAGCAGAGTTCCTTTGACTGTAAGGGGCAGTCAAATTTACCCCTGTTGAAATTCTGTCTACTTGGGTTTTTTTCTTCACCTTCATTACCATGTATTCCATACACATATTGTGCTACTGTTCATTGTTATTCTTTACTTCTTCCTTCTGAAAAAGAATAATATCTAAGTATTTAAAAATTTCTTTATCTAACATCCAACTTTATATCTACTTCATAGAATCACAGAATGGCTCAGGTTGGAAGGGACCTTAAAGATCATCTAGTTCCAACCCCCCTGCCATGGGCAGGGACGCCACATGCACTAGACCAGGTCATCCAGGGCCACATCCAACCTGGCCTTAAACACTGCCAGGGATGGAGCCTCCACAGCCTCTCTGGGCAACCTGTTCCAGTGCCTCACCACCCTTTGGGTAAAGAACCCCCTTCTAATCTCCAGCCTAAATTTCTCCTCCCTCAGTCCCATGACTGATCTTAAGAAAGAAATAGAGAGTTTAAGGCTGGATAAACCTAGGAGACAGCTATTTAGTCATGCCAGGCTTTTTCAATTCAACATTCTACATGTAGTGTTCTACATGTATATATGGGTGCATGCCTCCATACTTTCATATGTTAGTCTTTAAAACAGTTATAAAAAAGTGCAGGTCATCACAGTAGTATTAGGTAAATGAAACTATGAAATGAAAAAAAGAAGCACAAAAGCTGGTCAATTTTTAGGAAAGCTAATTATGTAAAAAATCATCTGAGTAATTATCAAAGTAATATCTTTGTCTTCAAGCCAATATTTCTTGCTATTTTTGCCATAAAATACTGTTCTGTATAAACTTTTTGCTGGCCGGGCTAAACATAAATATTCAAGAACACTAAGCTAACTCTCATGGCACTGACACAGGAATCTGGTGACAGCATCAGGATATTGCAATACGAGGAGCAGCATTTTACTTCTAACCTGAGAGGTTAACAGGCTCTGCAAATACTGCAAACATGCTCAGGTCATGTGAAAGGGAACATTTTGCTTGCAGGGAGACCATATGACCCTGTTTGTGCCATAAATGTTGTCTTCAATAAAATGATTAAACTAGCTGACTGCAGAGCTTTTGGGAACACTAATATGGTAGACCCCAGAATAGCTATACCACAGACAAATACAGGTATACTCAGTGTTTGGAGGAGGTCTGTCCAGTTCTGAACAATTGCAGGCTAGGGTGTATCAAAACCCCAAACTCAAAAGGATAAATGACAGATAAGCTTCAGAATGTTCTCTAAAACAGGTCATTCTAAGACATGATGTATCTCATGGGTGGGAAGATAACAATACTCATTTAAATAATCAGAAAATATGATGTTTCCAGTACAAGCCACAGATATTAAGCTTTTTTGGTTTTTTTTCTTTTCCTTGGCTTTGCAAGCATATCATATGGTATTGGAGGGTGACATACAACAATACAAACAATGCAAACTCCAGTTTTTGCTGCAGCAGCAATTCTTTTGGACTTTGGGCTACTCAGTTTCCCAGGAAATAAAGCAGTGATAATAACTCGTTCCATGATGAATAATATGTTAATGTACTGTGTTGTACAATGTAGAACACATTGTACCATATACACTCTTACACACTGAAAACTGCTTGATTTTCTACAGTCAACAGCTGCTAAACCTGTCATTAGGAATGATGATGTTTTTTCACCTACGATACAATGCGGATTTTGTTAAATCTCAATATGTTTAGATTTTTGCCAATGCACAGGAACTGTCTGTTAGATAGCAGGATACATAACAGTTGAAATTCAGAAACTGTGCTGTAGATACAAAGTTATACAGGTTAACCTTGTACTTGTAAGTAATAATGCCTATAAACTAATTACAAGCAAAGGGTTTTTTCATTTAAACCTAGCTTGATTTATAATTTCATATAAATGGGTGACTCGCAAGCATTATTTTGCACAGCTGGAGCTAGACAGGAAGAAAGCAGAGTGCAATGCTTATGATTATACCTGCAAGGGTGAGTCAGCTTGCAAAAACATAAACCCAAAGTTGTTCTTTTTTTTAATATTCTTTTTTAAAGAGGAAGACTGTAGTACTTCCTGGAGAGCTGGAAGAGGCTTGACCCCAATGTATGGTTCTGCACTGAGGGTTACTGACACTTGCTGAATGAAGTGCTCTGGATGAAAATGATTTTTAGTGGTGCAATATGTTATGACTATCACTCACCTTGAAAGAGGAGACTGAAAATGCTCTGATAAATGGTTTGAAACATTGCCCAGTTTCACTGGCTTTGTTCTTCTAAGTGTTTATACCTCTTGCTTCAGCTGCAAAGCTAATTTCGTCATGTCCTAAACTAATGTCTTGCAGGGAACTGCAGTTTAATGAACTATAAAGTGGAGCATGTTGGCCTACTCGGCCAATGAAGTGTAATCTTAGCAGAAAGTGCTTTTTTCTCTTTTACAGCCAAACATTATAAACCAGCACATTTACACAGCATAATCTTACCTTTACTTCCTAGAGACATGTTTGGTGCTGTCTTAGTTTTTTTTTTCCTTTGTAATGCAGGTTGGTAGAGCAAAGCTTTTCTTGTATGGTTCTTTTCTGATTGCAGTGATTTCAAACTCTGCACATTTGGAACCTGGAGCACCACTCTTAACCTCCTCTGAGGCTTGGCTTCTCCTGGATCACATGCTTTTGTGTGCTAGTGACTTTTGATGCCATTGATGGTAATCAACCTCCACAATTATTTTTTCCAGCTACAGGTTAGCACATTCACAAGTCCCTCAGGAAAACAAGTCTCATGTCTAGCAAGGAGATGTAACTTCTCTCCAAGTGCTAGTAACATATTGGCAGCCACAGACTTATTCAACATGTTTAGTGGTGAGTCCTAATCTACCTGGGATCAGAGACATTCGGGAGATCTTTGGGTTTTTAGTCCTTGATAGTGATTTTACACAGGGAATGACAAGACACTTGTCACAAAACTAGATATTTTTCTTTTCATGATGTATCATCATTTAAGAAATGACCTTCATGCCTTTCCATATGCTCATCTGTACAGATAGCACTCCTACCTTTAATTGGGCTGAGGAGAACAATAACAGTTAAAGAACACAGAAGAGACCTGTTAGCTTTGCTGTCTGAAACATACTTGGACAGGCTGGCTGTACTCCCTTTCACAGCTGAGACTGAGCCACGCTTCCTCTCATGTAAGACATTTCTAGATTAAGCTCAGAAATACCTGTGCAGAGCAGCATGAGGAGATTAGTGCAGCCATTGCCAAACCAGGGAGTCTCTGAACTGACAGTGCATACTTTGGACTGTGTCCGCTGAAGTGCAATATGATGTAACATGCTGGTTGATTTCTTCTCTTCCATACAAAATTATTTTCTCTTGCCCCAGTAAAATGATAATCAAGTAAGTCCAAAACATTGCTTTCTTAGATGACATGCAAAGGACTTTTAGATGTAATAAAACTTTGAGTGTCTGAAAAAGACTTCTCTTGTAGCTGGTGATTCCATATACCCTCCTTTGTGTTGGGCAGTTTTATTTTTACCCTCCAGTTTGGGATCTCTGATCTTCCATGGTTGTGAGAGGACTATCTTTATTTTAAACTGTAACAGATTAGAGGACTGCCAATGTAGTAAATTTATTAATAAGTCTAAGCAGTTTTAAAATCTAAAATAAAAAGAAAATTTACTAAAAAGTCTTAGTCCTCAAGCCTCTAAACACACACAAGCTTAGCTGTAACCTTGTGGTTGACTCCTCTAGTTTCCAAGCCAGCTTCTTACACTCTTTGAGTGACCACAAACATGCTCATAGACTGAAACAACCTAGACTAAATTTCTGAAATTCAGAAACATGTTAGGCAAAACAAGGTTTGTCCTTGGAACAAAAATACTAGTTTAAAGCAAGTGTGATGGAACCTGAATTTAAATCCCAGTTATTCAGAGGAATCACACCCCAAGGAATGCTGTGAACACTGTGTTGAGAGCCAGTGTCATTAGTCAGCAGACATGAAATTCATTAAATCCACAGAGCACTGCACCTCACAACGTGCTGTTGTTCAGTCCATGCCAAAACAGTAGACAAAAAGCATTATGTAGCATTCTTTAACTGACTGCTCAAGGTTTGTGTGTTAATTTTATTAAACTCATGAAATGCTGACAGCAGACATGAACATTAAGTACACCTCAAGGAGTTATTGCTAGGTAGAGGACACTGTCCCCTTCCCACTTATCTAATTCTGCTCATAATGTGTGGCAGAGTGCCAGTTCTGGCCATGTGCCTCCCTCATCCCTCCTGTTCTGCCTTGGCCACATCTACCTTGGGAATTTGTTTTGGGTCTTCCCTGAAAAACTAGTTGACAGGAACTTCTCTGCTTCTGCTTCTGCTGCTGCTGGCATTGCATATTACCTGGGAGTAAAACCAGCAGGAAGATCTATAAGTGAAATACAAGGACAGTTTTGGTATCTTCTTGCTCCTCTCTTTCATCCTAGTTTTCATCTACAAAAACCCAAATGTTTCCAATTTGAGATTGAAGAAGGTGTGAAAAGGAAGAGAAAGTAAAAGAATATCCTGGATGTAAAAGAAAATATGTGGTCAAAGAAATATACAGATCCTGCCTCCAGTGCAGTAGGTATAAACATTAATTCCATTACTCCTTAGAATGAAGAAGGGGTGGGGCACCCCAGAGGAAAACAGTTATGACAGCAAGCTATGAGACTTAAATTCTTTATGCATTTTTTTATACCAGCAGTGAAACTGAGGAATTATTTTTCATGTGAGGCCTTGAAAATCTGCTTCAAATAACACAGGAAACACCACTGTATAAACAAGAATACATTAATAAGTTAAACTGAAGATCGAAATATCAGGTTTTGATAATATAGGTTCATACCACCCTAAACTAGTGTTTTCATGAGGTATGACCTACAATTAGTTCTGAGGACAGGCAATGTCTCAATTTGTTATATGAAAGAGACTGCTTTTATCTGCAGTTATGACTCAGTCAGCATGTCAATATATATGCTCTTATTAAAAACAGGGGAGTTATGACTCTATCATAAGCATAAAAATATTTTTGAAAGATACTAGTGGGGTCCTTTCACTCTCTGCAGCCTTCTGTCCCCTACCAAGGTTGCACACAGGCACAGAGATCTGCTGTCAGGGAGATGCTCACTATAGTATATCCTAACACACCTAGCTGCATATATACCATATGTAAAAGCTCCTTATCACAAAAATATAATGAGTCTTTTTAAAATACTGGTCCAGAAGAGGCAATAAATGGACTTATTTTTATATTTCACAGCATGCTTCTATTCAAGCAAACTGCAAAGTGTGTGCTTTGTCCTAGTCTGAGTGCATAAGCAGCAGTTTGTGCTTCTCAAGGGCACTTTCAGCAGTAAAAGAGATTAAATTTATTTCTTTATAGAAGCACTCCTTGAATCCTTTGAAATCTGTCCTCCGAAGGATGTTGATATTGTGACCTGAACTGTCGCAAACCAGGATGTTAGGATTATGGCTGACAGGCTGTCATCAAATTGGTGTTCAGAAATAAAGAAAAAGAAATTGCCAAGGAATGTGGAAAGAAGTTAAGAGTGAACAGTGTTAAATGTGAATTCTTTGGCTGCTTTTATCACTTTTAATTTTGGTTTAGCTACTTCATCCAGGTTTTAGGTAAAATATTTGAGAATGAGTAGTTTCAGAATTAAGGAAGGCTTTTATCTTGCTCATGCTAAGGAAGATACTACTTGGTGACAGCTGTCATTCCCATAGTAAAGGCTATGTGTGATGATGGCTGAGGAAGTAAAAGCGTCCTTTGTTCTCAAGAATTAGTAAGGTGCAATATCGTTCATTCTAGAGTTCATAGGACGTATCTGCTGTCATGCAAGAAACATTTTCTTTCTCTACAGATGTTAAACCTCTAGCCTTAAAAGTTGTCCTGTTGACTTCAGTGGATTTTTTTAGCTGAGTAAGGACCATAAGTTTTGGCCTTAAGCTAGGAAAAAGAGTATTAAAGTGTCATAAACACATAAATAATGGCATTGGTCCCAGAAATACAAACAGAAACAAGTATAACATCCCTCTGTTCAGTTCTTCTTGGGACTGATATAAGCCACTCACTCCCTAGTTGTCCTTCCTCCCCCCTCTTCCTAGGATTAAACTGCAGCTGCCAGAGACAGATCCCCCACCCCATTTCGTGCCATTTCTTGTTGCTTACAGCTTGAAAACACAAAAGAAAACATAATGCACCCTGAAAGAAGTCTTATCCTGAAGATCATAGCTTCTTTTGCTAGGAAAATAGTGCAATGGGAACTGCCTACTTGGAAGAGAAAAAAAAAAGGTGAGTCTCTGTGTTGTCTTTCAGGAAAGGGTTCCAAGTCCTGCTGCTTAGTTACCACGTTTTGGTGTACATTCAGCCTTTCCCTTAACTCCCCAGACACCTCCTGCCTTTGTTGAGGGGGCTGGTTAAGAAAAAAGAACAGCCACTGTGAGAAAACAAAACCAACTCTGGTATTTATCTCCACCTTAGAATAGTATTCATATGTCTCTTTTGACTATGGCCTGTTTCATACTGTCTATCATACTGCCCAGTATAGCATGAAATTGGAAAATGTAGCATTCATGAATATAATGTGTATTAAATGCTAGAACTGCTGACTGGCAATAACAGAAGGACAGAAAGATCTGAGCTGGTAAGGGCATGCTACAAGATGTGACTTTCTCTGCTTCTAAGAGACCAGGTCCTCTTAGAAGCAGCCAGGTGGAGAATGTGGAGTCCAGTTGTCAGTCTGTTCATGTCAATATTCACTTTGTTAATGCAGTCAGTCCAGCTTCTTCCTCCCACTTTGCAATGTTTTAATTCACTATTACTATTTTTGCTCATTGTATTAACATATTGGCTATCTGTATTCTCTTGTACAGATTATAGCATTAATTCTGGGGCTGGAATCAGTGTAACCTGGAAGTTGCTTGCTCCTTTCAAAATGCTCTCTTCTCTGCAAGCTTATTGAACGCATCTTGGGGAGCGCTCCTCTGTCCAGTAACAGGACGGAGAGTGCAGCACCACGTCCAACTGTAGAGACACATCGTTAATCCTGCCTCTCCCAGCTCACTGCCAATTTTCTTTCAGTCTTCAAGGTTTTATTCATATTCGCTCTTAAGTACAGTGTGACTCCTCCTTACAATTTATTTAACAATCTTAAATGCTGTAAAACAATTAATGGCAGCTTCTCCTACGGAGAAAGGTCTGCTTTGTGTTAGCAAGATATTTACTTATTCTATTTCCCCAAGAAGATATTTGTTGGTGAAGTAAGTCAAAGGCACATGTTCCCCCTAAAAACGCAACCGTAAAACGTCATTAGGTCTCAGCTTTGCGTGTCAGTGGGGACTAAGTAAGAGATGACCAGGGCTGACAGCGACGGCACCATCACCTCTCGATGCCCCACACCGCCAGCCCGTGACCCGGGGCAAAGACTGCAGGGGACAGCGGGAGCGCCGCTCGGAGAGCACCGCCACACTGGCAGCCCGCAGGCAGGCAGGCCGCCGTCCCACAAACAAACTACTGCTGGACACGCTCAAGTGAACACACCCAACCAACACCCACACCGAGCCTCACCACCCGCCTGCCCATATCGGGCACGGCGTGCGTGCGCGACCGAGGGGCGGTGCGCAGGGAGGCCCCTCCCATCTCCCCTCCCTGGCGGAGTCCTCCAGCCTTCCCGCCGTGCCCCGCGCTCACCATAGAGTGGAGAGCAGGCTCCGTCTTTCCCTCTTTCCCTCGCATCGTGTGTGGGAGGCGGTGCGGCCGCGGCGACATGGCGGGCGTGGGGCAAGGGGGCAGCGCTGCTGCCGAGGCGGAGAAGCATCTCAACGGCGAGCTGCCGCCGGAGCCTGAAGACAAGGACGGCGCAGAGGGCGGTGCGACAGGGCTCGGCGCGGAGGATGGTGCTAAGAAGAAGCGCAAGAAGAAGAAGAAGGGTAAAGCGGGCCCCGCAGGTAGGGGCCGAGCCGCGCCGCACCAGGACCCTCCGCTGACAGGCCGGTGGGGCGGCCTGTGGGGGCCGCGACACGGCGGACGGGGCCTCGTACGCGGCAGTGGGCTGCTAAAGGGTCCTGCCGTGCGGAGAGCGGGGTAGGGTGATGGGCGCTGCCGAGGCCGCTGTCCTGGCCCGTGTCGGCTGTATAGGCTGAAAGGGATCTCCTCGACGAGGAGGGGGCTGGCGGGTACCGGTAGGATGTTGCTGCCGTTCGGCACCAGAGAACCTGAGGCGAAAGAAGTACTCCCTGCTTCGGTCCCACCTTCCTTCATCCCCCCCATGTCCTGCGGTGCGAAAGGCGTAAGACTGCTGCTGTAAAAGTCATCCCGCATGATGGAGCCGCTGTACCCCTCCCAAGTTCTCCGAGAGAGCTGGAGCAAGTCTGGGCAAATAGCGTGAAGCAGCTATGCTTTGGGTTTCTTTTAGCAGGCTAGCACCTTGATGATAATGTTGTCGTTTATCTACTTCACGCCCATATTATCTCACAAGAGCAGGCTGCTGCTATGGCAAGAAAAAATAGTTTACCGTGGCACAAAAATAGTAATCGGAAGTGTCTGGGTAATGCTACCTTTACACAAGTTTCAGTAGCAAGTGCCTGTCACTGTAGTACCCTACAATGTTACACTTTGCGTCTGCTTTAAGAAGAAGAGGCATAGTGTGTTCTGGTGTCTGTGGGATGAGTACAGCGTAATGTTTTTATAAAGTTTTAGGGGCTGTTGTTTGCGGATCTGGAGCTGTCCTTTTACTGTAAGTTATACTTTAATTTTACAAACAGGACAAGAAACAGATAAAGAAGTGGAAGGTGCTCTTGATGATGTAGCAAAACAATTGGATAAGCAAGCGCTGGAGGAGAAAGAAAAAGATGATGATGATGAAGGCAAGTGTAACTTCTATCTTTTGGCATGTCCAGTTTCAGCTTCTTCCTAGACTTCCATTTGAACAGATCTTTACAAGTTCCTTTTTGGGTTTGGTGGTTTGGGGTTTTCTGGGTTCTGTTTGTTTTGGGGGGAGTGGTGGGGGTTTTTTTGCTTTTTTTTTGGTTAGGTTTTTTTTCTTGGGAGAACTGAGATGCAACTGTGTATACTTTTTACTTTTTTTGCAACAGTTCAACAGTCACACATGCATGTGTAACAAGGATGACAGCTTTGTTAAAGCTTCTTCTTTTGAAGCTTCTTGTTACTGGAGGGAAGAGTTTAGTTAAGGTGTAAATCATTCTCACTTGCATTACCACAGTTGCTATAAATTATTGTTCCAAATTATGTCTCTTATTCATGGCTTAGAACAAAAAAAAAAGGAGAATATTTTAAGGGAGCTTTTTAATTAACAAATCTGAGAGTCTTTACCAGTGACTTGAAACCTGTTCATCTGTAACCCTGTTTTTCATTAAAACTGAAGTGAGGAGAGATTAATACACAAGCAAGGCATATAGCAGCAGTGTGCTCTTGTGACCAGGAGGGCCAATGGGATTCTGGGGTGTATTAGAAGGGGTGTAGTTAGTAGGCCAAGAGAGGTTCTTCTCCCCCTTTACCCTGGTGAGGCTGCATCTGGAATATTGTGTCCAGTTCTGGGCCCCTCAGTTGGAGAAGGATAGGGAACTGCTTGAAAGAGTCCAGTATAGAGCCACAAAGATGGTTAAGGGGTGGAACATCTTCCTTATGAGGAAAGGCTGAGGGAGCTGGGTCTCTTTAGCTTGGAGGAGGCTAAGGTGTGACCTCATTTATGCTTGTAAATATGTGAAGAGTGGGTGTCAGGAGGATGGGGTCAGGCTCTTCTCAGTGAAGTCCAGTGACAAGACAAGAGGCAGTGGCTGTAAGCTGAAGCATAGGAGGTTCCATGTGAATACAAGAAAAAATTTTTTCCCAGTGAGGGTGCCAGAGCCCTGGAACAGACTGCCCAGAGAGGTTGTGGAGTCTCCTTCTCTGGAGATATTCAAAACCCGTCTGGACGTGCTTCTGTGTGGCCTGGTCTAGGGAATCCTGCTGTGGCAGGGGGGGTTGGACTAGATGATCTTTTGAAGTCCCTTCCAACTCCTAATATTCTGTGATTCTGTGATATTCCTTGTCTGTTGCTTGTGTTATGCAGCTGATGTTGTAAGCAAGTGCATTGGAAGTACCTGATAATGAATTCCAGGCTGGCTGTATTTTTTCAGTAGGAATATCAGATAAAAATACTGTCTTGGTTTTGATGAGTGGTTCTTAGCAGAAATGGACAGTTAAGAAAATACATTTCTTGAGTTCGTAGATTAGTTTCCTTCTTGTGAGTTAGGATCCAGAGCTGGCCCAGCACCCTAAAATGGTGGTTCTTAGTTGACTATTGCTGGAATTCATCATTCCAGAATTTATTAAATTAGATATAGAAGTTTTTTTTTTAAAGTGAAGTGTGCTGGAATATATAAAGTTACAAATAATTTTATATTTGAACATTACTAATCTGTATATAGCATCCAGTTTTATGCATTACTTTCAGTAGAAGTGTTTTCCTATAGATTATTTTTTAACAGAATATTTCAGGTTATAGGGTTGAAAGACAAAACAATATGTACTTTACCATTGTTGCAACTAATGTAATAAGTATTGAGGAGGCTATTGAACTTTACACAATAAAAAAAATTCTTTAAAATTATTAGAATAGTTACAGTTTCATCTCAGGAGAAACAACATATAGTTGCAGATCAGGTGCTGTGTTCCTTTATGCTTTTTACAGTATTAATAATTGGTATTACAGTATTGGAAAGTATTAAAAAATGTGCCTATTTCTGCTATATCTTCCTTTTCCCACATAATAGACTTGAATGTTTTTAAAAAAACAACAATATTTTTGGAGTAAAATAAAATTTGCTGTAAGCTTTTTGAAGGCAAGTGTGTGTGCTTGCTTTTAGTGGTTCTTGCCTCTTGCCATCTTAATTGTGTAGTTTTAGAGGTGTTACTTAATACATGGTGCTACATTAAATTAAAACCAATTAATTGGGTATTTACCTCACTTATCCCCTCCCTTGATAAACCCATAAATGAGTGGCTGCTGAAATAAGACTGTGTAACTTTTGAGATCTGGGAGACGTTAGAGTGTGCTCTTCAGATTTTCATTGCAGTGTTAAAACATGCTGATAGATAACATTTTTCATTATATTAGGCTAAGTTATTAAACAGCTGTGCCAAAATGGCATAAGGTTGGGCATCAGTTTTGCAAAGATCTTAAATTGATTTTCTGCTGAAATTTTTTTTCATTACCAGCTACATAACCTGAAGACAAACAGGATATTGGTCAGATGCGGTAGTTATGTTTCTGGCAGCACAGTCAGTCTGCAGCAGTTCTCAAGGACGTGAAAGCATAGGCCAGGTTAGTTTGGCTTGCAGGTGGCAGATTCACATGCAGTGATGTGTGAAAAAGCCACAATAAGCAGATAGCAGCAGCAACAACGTTTAAGAAATGCTGTACTTCTTTGGTAGTTTAGACCTAATGTTTTTAAAAAAAAAAATCCAAAATCACTTTGACTGAACTGGAGTCACATCTAACCCATTTCTTGGTCTATCGTTTGAGCACAGATCAAGATCAAGAGAAATGTGGCAGTCACCACATTTTAAAGAAATTCATGGTGCTGTTAAGGATTTTTTTACTGTCTATGAAATACAGATTGATGGAGGATCTGGTAGCCTGGACTACATTGTAGTTACAATAGTAATACAAATATACTAACAACTTTTTACAGTCATTTAAAATAAGATAGTTCATGCTGAAATGGGCTAGGGAGGCATAGGGGTGACACATTACTGAGATTTGCCCCAGCCGCAGCATTACAGCAGGCACTACGGCATAAAAATGCAGATGACACTGACCAGCATGCAAGGCTTGAACTCCAGTGACTGGAACAGCTGGTCAGTATTTTGGTTTGGTTTTGTTCTTAAGTAAATGAGTAAATACAAGTTTTTCTATAAATGCATTCAAAATGGCATTCAAGTGCATTTAAAATTACAAGTGCTTTAACTTGATTCAAAAAGTTCTTTCAATTTTACTATTCTCTTTTGATAAAAATAAATGTTCTAAATGTAGATGACTAGTACTTCAGGTTTAGTTAGGTGGTATCACATAATATAAATGCTTCATTGTGTATGGAAGAAATAAGCATTAAATGTAGCCAAATGTGAAGTTATTGTTAACTCCAAAATGTGACTGTAAAGTAACGTGGCTGATTGTAGGTGCTTACATGCTATGTTCTCTTTGTAAACCTCCCACTGGTACATCCCACACTCAGTGTTGGTTGTGACTTTCCCTGTTATTTCCAGATTAAATTCATCCTGACCTAAGTGCTGCCTATTTACTTGTTTGGGTTTTTTATTCCAGATGCGTTACATTCCTGTAGCTGAAGCATCAAAAGATGAGTTTGAAGCAGTAGTTCCTAGCTATTTGTTAGCTGTTGCGTCTAATATAATTCTCTCTCACACCCTCCCACAACCCCAGGCATCTTTTGGGTGATTTGAGAATAGAGGAATTTAGAGTAGGACTTTCTGAAAACTTTCCCTGAGCTGCCTTTTTTTGCTTTTTGGTGACATGTTTAAGTCAACAACTTCAGAAAATATTTTTTTAGGTCTTTGGTGTAGGTATTGAAAATACTAATGGCTTGGTGGCAGCTTCTAGCTGTCTTCTTTTAATTGTTTCAATTCTGCTGTGAAAGAGGTATTTCTGGGTAGGCTAGCTGAGTTTGTCTCATTTGAAATCCTTTGGTTCTTGAAGGTTATTTTATGTTCACCTGAGCACTTTTTATCCTGTAGATGGAGAGGGTGAAGGAGATGGAGCAACAGGGAAAAAGAAGAAGAAGAAGAAAAAGAAGAAAGGACGTAGGTATCAAGCACAAAAATATAAGATAAACTGCATGAAAATATGGTATAAGCATCTGTAAGTGCTTTTCTTGGCAGTTGAAACAAATTTTGGGGTGCAGTTTGGGTTTGTAGGCTAAGTCTGGCTGTTTTCTTTCTGGTATCCCTGAATGCCACACTGAGCATTGGCCAAATTAAGTCATATGAGGGCATCGTGGTGTGATGTTGTCTTGGTGGAGGCTCAAATTCTAGTAAGGAGATCTTAAATAAATTGTGCTGTGTAACTTTTATAGTTCATAAGATCGTAGGATTGCCAGAGTTGGAAGGGACCTCAAAGATCATCCAGTTCCAACCCCCCTGCCTGGCAGGGACACCGTATACTAGATCAGGTTGCCCAGGGCCCCATCAAGCCTTGTCTTAAAAGCTTCCAGGGATGAGGCTTCCACAACCTCTCTGGGCAACCTGTTCCACTGCCTAACCGCCCTCACAGTAAAGAACTTCTTCCTAATATCCAGCCTAAATCTACCCTCCTCTAGCTTACACCCATTTCCCCTGGTTCTATCACTCTGACCTCCTAAAAAGTCCCTTACCAGCTTTCTTGTTGGCCCCCTTCAGATACTGGAAGGCTACAATAAGGTCCCCTCAGAGCCTTCTCCTCTGCAGACTGAACAATCCCATTTCCAGTATACTGTGTGTTAAACTTTCTTTAATTGTTCTCAACAGCTAGAGTCCAGACAGATCCACCTTCTATTCCAATATGTGATCTGTTTCCAAGCAACATATTCCCAAAGGGAGAAGAATGTGAATACCCACCAACACAAGATGGGTAAGTGTCTTCTGCTTAAAAATATAAATGCTGTCACCTGAATGTGGTGAATTGCAAAACTGTTAAGGTGCAACTAAATGGACAAAGTGTTGTAATATGCTTCCCCCCCAGACCTGTGGTGTGTTTGTTTGGTGTTTTTTTGTGTTTTTGTTTTTTTTTTTTTGTGGTGGCTTTTTTTATTATTAACTGGATCATTTAAGAAGTCTTCAGGCCAGAAATGTTCCTCCTTCTGTACCCTTTTAATTAAGGTACAGCCTGTGTCAGCAGAATTGCCATAAGCTAAGGGACCTTGAGACCTGGGGGACCAACAAGATTTCAGTAGACAGCTTGTAAGAAAAATATAGTCTGAATTAGAGCTCAGTGTAGGTTTAAAATTTAGTGAGATGGCAGACATGCTGTTGTGCAGCAATTTTGGGAGCATCTAGATGTCAACTTCTGGGTTTTGTTTGTTGTTTTTTGGGGGTTTTTTTTGTTAGAGACATGCCAATCTCAGAATATGAGACAGTTTATTTATAAGCCCAAGTGGTACATCCCGCACTTTGCTTCCTACTGTGTGTATGAATATATGGCTATTATAAATGGTTTTTATAATTCCTAGTGACATGGGAATAATGTGCAGTTTTACTGAGCGACGGCTTCTGGTGGTTTACTGGAACAGAGATTTGCATCCCTATGTTTTTATAGGGTACAACTGTTTCCTTATACTTTCAGAACTGGAATATACCAGCTTGACTGAGTTTACTGATGTTTTTCATGCATGAAGTCTTGTGGAAGGTGATGCTTTACTTGTAGGGGTGGGGAATGGGCATGGAATTAGCTTGAGTTGCATGAAAATCTGACTTAAAATATTCAGGTATTACTGAAAACTTCCCAGGAAATTTTGAATCAAAACTCTGAAAAATAGTTTAAACCAAAGGGAGAGAGAAGATTAGATAAATATTTATATTTCTGAAACCATTGTTTAGGTTTCCTTGACTTTTTTTTTCCAGAATCAAATTACTTCTAAATATTTATTGGTTATTTAAAGTCTCCTGTCTCCAAGTGTAAGCAACATAGTTAAGAGTCCAGTACATCCTATAAATTGTGGTTAGATATTCACAGGCAATATGACTTCATTTTTGAAATTGATGATTTCGATTTGATCACAACATGTGCTTATATTATGTATAATTAACTGCCTTGTTTGTATGCAGTGTATTAGCATGCTAGTGAAGGACTTTTACAGGGTAGTTCTGACAGGCTGATTCAGGAGTGAATCATACTCAAGAGTTAAGTGTTTCTCTGTAAAGCTTATGCCACATTCAGAAGGACATGACTTAAGCAATACAGGAAATTAGATTATAAATGCAGTAGGCATGTTCATATTTTATTAACAAATAACATGCTGTGTTTACGCCCCTGTTATGTATCCAGCTACCAGAGATTAAATGTTTTACTCTGGGTTTGCTACTATTCATTAAAAACTAAAAAAACAAACAAAAAAATCCCCAACACAACAAAAACAATCCACCTTTTCTAGCAGGATTTATGTGAGGCATCTTTTCTGTACCAAGAGTATTCCGCTATGGAAGAAGTTGTTGTTCTCCTAAGGAACCTGAAATATTTTCTTTATATAATTTTCGTAAGCAAATAGAAACTTAGTTTTGTTCCTAATTTAAATATTGAAATCTTATTATGCTACTTTAGCATTTTCTAACTTAAGCAGCTACTTTAATTAGTAGCTGACATGAGTGCCAGGATATTTCCTATTCTGAATAATTTTTTCATTTTATGTATTGATGGAGCATTTTTGTACTACTTTTTACTCATGCTGAGGTCAGTAGGGTTTTGTCTTTGATTTTTCTTAAGTGTTGCACTTCTATTCTTAACTCCTGGTGTCACTTGCTTTCTAAAGTTACCTTTCATCAACCTTGAATTGTGTATTTTGTGGGGGAAGTTGAACTAGAAGTGGGTATCGTTCAATTTTCAGGGGAAAAAATAGCGGAGAATCAATTCTGATATAGAGAACAGACTAACAGCTCTGATTTTTATATCTCAAGTATATAGTTTTGTTTGAAGGATTGTGGTTTGCTTGGGTTTTCTTTGAAGGCACCTCAATTTGATATGATGAGACAAGGAGGGCAAAAAAGCCATAAACAATACTTCACAATAGACCAATTTTGTTAAAGTGGAATTAAGAAATTTTTGTTTCTGCAACTGTACTATTGCCTGCATCGAAATAATCTGAGGGAAATATGTTCTGGAATTCCTGTCTTTGATCAGTAAATTCTAGTTTACAGCACAATCATCCTATAAAGATTTGTATGAGTGAAAACTGGAGGCTATGAAGTGGAGTGAAAAGATGGGGGAGAAAATGGCTTGGAGCAATGGTATAGGTGCCATGTGGTAGCCAGTACCTTGGGCAACTGTCCTCAGGAAAGCTTGTTAGCTCATGTGCCTATTGGGAGGACTTGATGTTTGATGTGAGACCTTTACCTGATCGATTGATTTCCC
>VWZX01004647.1:20858-72552 GCA_013399015.1 Galbula dea
GGCCTGGCAATGACTTCTGCCAGCTCCCTCAGCACCCGTGGGTGCATCCCATCAGGACCCGTGGATTTATGGATGTCCAGATGGCTTAGCTGTTCCCTAACCCAGTCCTCTTCAACTAAGGAAAACTCTTCCAGTATCCTAACATGATGTGGGGGCTCAGGGGTCTGAGGCTCCTGAGCACAGTCTCTAAGAGTATAGACAGAGACAAAGAAGGCATTCAGTAAGTCCACCTTCTTTTTATCTTCTGTCACCAAGGCACCCACCTCATTCAGCAGGGGGCCTACATTGCCTCTAGTATTTGTTTTTTGGACAATGTCTTTGAAGAAGCCCTTCCTATTGTCCTTGACCTCCCTTGCAAGGTTTAATTCCAGAGAGGCCTTAGCTTTCCTAGTTGCCTCCCTACAACCTCTGACAACAGTCAAGGTCTTATATTTTGTCTTGTACTGAAAATTCTTGCATTTGTTCTATGAACCTACTAAAGAGCCAAAATGAGTAGTGTTCTCCTGTAACAAATGCTAATTAGCCATCAACAAATTTAGAAAATAACTTCCTGACATGTGCCATAGATGCTCATCACTGTGCTAGGTGTTATTACCCAGATGTTCTGAAGGTGAGCAGAAGTAATACTGGAACTGCAAGCCCTTAAATTTTGAAGGAGCTTATTGTCTCTGTGTCAGCAGCAATTTCTGGGCCAAGTAGCCATGCTACAGTGCTGAAATTCTCAATATAGGAAGAGCACTGTCTGAAATAGGATTGTGCAAAAAACAGTTTTGCATGATGACAGCATGTTGCAGTGATTCGCTCTGCTAGACTGTAGAGGGTCGAGGCTGGGCCAACCATGAACCCAATGACAGACCCTCCCTGTTAACTGTCTTTCCCCCCCCCCAAAAAAAAAAAGGGAAGGGAAAGGGGATAGAGACTTGTGGATTGGAAAAATAAAACTAAAACTACTTCAATAATAATGATAAATGAAATATATACCAATATGTACAAAACCCAGTACTGAACCCAACCCCCCCTTGGTGGTAACTATGTCACCACTGCAGCAGAAAGCCTCAGCAGCAGATGAGAGTCAGGCTCAGGGGCTGGATCCTGGTACAGGATGCAGGAACTTACGGATCAGGATCGAGGGCAGGAGAAGAAGAGGGAGCCAAAGCAAAAGCTAAAACAACTGCAAAAACTAACAATGGGGAACTGACCCCCAGTTTATATATCAAATATTATGTATATGGGATGGAATACTTAGTTGCTCATTTTAGGGTCACCTGTCCTGTCCACTTCTTCCTGAAGGTACAACCTTTACCCTGCACCCCCCAACATGTGACACAATATTCAGCAGTGACCTTGCTTTACATACAGGTAGTAGATCTAAACATTCGGTCTTACCACTGCTAGGAGCAGGCAGTGTCTACAAAAACATATTGTTAGCTTCAGGAAGTGCAATTTCTCAGAGGAGCTTTAACTGAAAAGTGAAGTCATTGAACAGAATTAATTGTGTTCTAACCCGAACCAGGACATAAACTCAAGGTAGAATTACAGGCATTGATACATATTTTATGGTCTTGTTTTATCTTGTTGTGTGTCCTTCAAGCACACTGCTTCTCTGGGCTCTTGGGAGAGTTGGGAGGTAAGGTTTTTGAAAATGTAGTGGGGGTAGCATGGTTGATGGTCTGAGTTTAATTTCTATGTATACGTGAGGGGTTTTTTTTCTGCAGTGTTACTGCCTATAACAGTTACTACCGGTCTGTGGTGCTGATAGATCATTTTTTGAATAGGCTTCTTTTATTCTGAAAGTTTTATAAATCATCTTTTTCTGTTGCACAGGGGAATGTAGACTGGACTGGTTAATAAACACTTTGCAGACTTTAAAGTTGTAATGACTGCTGTGATTGTAGTAATTTTTTGTGACACACTTCCTTTATTTTGAAGGCGAACTGCTGCTTGGAGAACAACTAGTGAAGAAAAGAAAGCACTAGACCAAGCCAGTGAGGAAATCTGGAATGATTTTCGGGAGGCTGCAGAGGCACACAGACAAGTGAGGAAATATGTTATGAGCTGGATAAAACCTGGAATGACAATGATAGAAATCTGGTGAGGACACAGATCTTCTCAAAGACCTCTGCTGTAGATTTGTTTTTCTTCATTCTCCAGAGCGGGACGGGTTTAGTCTCAGGTTTTGTGTGCTTAATTCACTGGTGTCATGGGTTATGTTCACTTATTTTGAGCAGATGCTTGATTTTAATGTTCAATGCCATGGCTACTCTTGCTGATAAGTTCTGCAGCAGTGCTGAGAGAATCAGCAGTAGCAGTAGTAAACGTTCTGGGTTTTGCTGGAATTATCAGTGAAATGCTGTGTGGATGAATAACACAGGTGCAGTCTGTGTCTGGGGGTGGACAGAGGCATAAAAATGGCATGGCTGCTCAGTCCAGGGTGGGAAAATTTTGTTTGTATTTAGTGTTCACTGACTGATGTTTCTGGAGAAACAATGTTTCTTTGTTGTTCTCAGTCAACTGAGAAATAATCCATTGGCAAAGTTATTTCTTAGTTAAGATAAACATGAGTTTGATTAAGGTAAAGTTTAAGGAAATAATTGGCCTGAACTGGTTCTCCTGACTCTTACTTCAACTATTCCTTTTTTTTATCTGTCAGTTTAATCTAGAAAGAATACCTACTGTCCCAAGTACTGCAGTGATCCAGGCCAGTTTAGCTTCAGGTACTTTCAGATATGACAGAGGACTGTGCTGGCAAGGGTAGGATAATAAGAAAGCTAATCAGAGCTGATCCCCCAGGTAACTGTGCAAGGATAATGGAGAGAAATAATACACCACAAAGTGAAAGAAAGACAGCTGCTTTAATCATCACTCGTCTGGCTGAAACAAATCTATCATTCTGAATTACATAGTTTTGACTGTTACAAGCAGTAATTTTCTCAAAACTTGAATTTTCTTAAAAATACTTTGGCTATGGGGACTTGCCTATTTAAATAAGCTCTATTCTTTTTCCAGATTGCTCTCAGTGAATAGCTTTCTTAAATAAAATCAAGGGTATGGTGTACTGGTGTGAACTGCAGTTTACAACATCCCCTGCAGCTGTAGGAGTGTGCATTGGTGGGTGTGTATCTGTAGCTTTCCAGTAGCTAAGAGCTTGAGAGAAGACAAAAGTCAAGACCAAATGCTAGTCTCATAAGGTTCTATTTTACTGCAATTATTACTTAAATTTTAAAAATATTATTACTCTTCTTTGATTGTTTTTTACTAAATGAGAGGACTATATTATTGCCTTTTTTTCCCCCTGAGTACCAGTAATTGTAAAGAATGCATTTAATTTACCTAAATTTTAGTAGTATAACCTCTGTTGCTCAAGAAGAATGAGTTTAATGTAGTTTGTTAAAGGATGGATATTTTAAATTCAGAGTAAAAACACTATTGAAGTACTCAATTTTTCCCAAGAAAGAGTAAAAGAAATAGCACAAAGAATTGAAGATTGTTATGTTGTACTTATGTTTTCCAGTCTAGGGTGTCCTTCTAGTTAGCATACAAGTAGTTTGGGATTTCAAATTAAGACATTTGCTTAAATATTTTTCTTAGGTTTTGTTCTTCCATTGATTTTATTTGAAGTCATCATAAGAAATATTAATAACAACTGTTATGTTCTGTTTTTCTTCTCCCTCTCCTCTGCCTTTTAGTGAAAAACTAGAAGACTGCTCACGTAAGCTGATAAAGGAAAATGGTTTAAATGCAGGGCTTGCATTTCCTACTGGGTGCTCTCTGAATAATTGTGCTGCCCACTACACTCCCAATGCTGGAGATCCAACAGTTCTGCAGTACGATGATATTTGCAAAATAGATTTTGGGACACACATTAGTGGTTAGTTTTCATGTATGAATTAAAACTTTTGAGAACATTCTTCAGTGCAAACAACATGAAGCTAATTAACTTCTGCTCATTTCAGGTCACATTATTGACTGTGCTTTTACAGTCACGTTCAATCCAAAATATGACAGACTATTAGAAGCTGTAAAGGATGCCACAAATACGGGAATAAAGGTACAGTCATTACATAAGTCATTTACTAAGTCTTTTCCAGTAAACTTTGTCATTATTTTCCATTAATATTTACACTTTATTTTCAGTGTGCTGGAATAGATGTACGTCTCTGTGATGTGGGGGAGGCCATACAAGAAGTTATGGAATCTTATGAGGTTGAAATTGATGGCAAAACATACCAAGGCAAGTTCTTTTCTTTATCTAAGGATAACTGTTCTTAAAATGTGTGTGTGTGTATATGTACAAATATTTATTTGTATCATATGGTATTAGTCTTGCAAAAATATGTGTTTCTGGCTGGCTTACCATTCCTCTGGAGGAATGTTCTTGGCTTACCCTTTCAAGTATTCTATCTTTAACAGATAAGACAAAGGCTAAGCAATTGTCAAAATGTGATAAATAATCAGATTCCTGCTGCTTGGCTTAATAAATTTTTATTACTGTTGGAGTTGCTAGTCTTTACTAATGAAATTTTGATATAGAATACAAAACTAACTGGAACTTGCACAAAATGTGTGTGCTTTTGTGTTTAGTTCCTCTGTGATATGATGAGTCACTGTTGTACTTACAGTATGGGCTAACAAACTGAATTGATTTAAAGGGTTTAACATGTTAGAAAATTGCCTGTAATGTTAATGTTTTCTTCAAAAGTGAAACCCATTCGCAATTTGAATGGACACTCGATTGGGCCATACAGGATACATGCTGGAAAAACGGTGCCCATTGTGAAAGGAGGAGAAGCCACAAGAATGGAGGTAAATGGAGTTCCTCAATCTTTTTGTTAAGTTTCCTCAACTGTCGCTGCACGAGTAATATTTCCTGTGCAGCTCTAATGCGATGCCATATTTGTGATCCTGGTGGGTAATAGCAGCAGGAGAAAAACTTTGCAGTACTTTATAGTGTTCCTGTAAAGGAGAGAGCACTCCTGTTTCCTCTTGGTGGCTTCTCCATTTAGCCCTAAAGTGTTCTGGTATCTGACACCTTTCTGAAATGGAAGCCTTGGAACCTTTTGTATTTAAAAAAACCAAACACCCACAAATAAAACAACAGCGAAAAAATGCCAACCAGAAAAAACCCCACCCTTGAAATCTGAGCTGTTTTAGTGATGCTTGCAGGAACTCTTGAATATTTATTTGTCAGTGTGTACATGTTACTTTAATGCAGTGTTGGAATGTTGCACTTAGGAGCAGGGAGAAGGATGGAAATTCAAATTTTGGAATGAATTTAAGGGACCAGAGTTTTCCTGAAAGGTGTTTGGTCTTGCCAGTCATTCACACTTATATGTTTGTTCACTCTCTGATAGGTAATTCTTGAGAAATATTTCTACAATGTTGTAGCTTTGTGTGACTTTTTGTAAGTACAGCTAGATCTGATGCTATTCTTGAAAATCTTCCAGTATAGCTTTTCTTTGCAGATACAAAATAATTAAGCATATTTTCAGTTAATATGAGAGGCTACATGAAAGATGTTGTTTGAGTAGTGTTTTGGAGCAGGGGAAGAGAAATGTACGTGACGTGGCAAACCACCAGTTGGAAAGGCAGTATTAAAATATGTAACCTGATATTTAGCCACCATTTCAATGTAAGCTTGTGTTCTAACAAGGTAAGAAGGCTTTTTTAAAAGACTGGTAATGAGATAAGAAGCTTTTAATTTCATTCTAAGCCTGATCAGTGATCAGCAATGATCACTAGTAAGCCTGTCAGAGTAAGAAAGACTTGTCAAGAGCTGAGTAGTGTGGTCTGGATAGGATTGTTTTCGTAGGTAAGCTCACTGTCATCACTTAAAACTTGTATCATAGAATGGCTTAGGTTGGAAGGGACCTTAAAGATCATCTAGTTCCAACCCCCCTGCCATGGGCAAGGGTGCCACATGCACTAGACCAAGTCATCCAGGGCCACATCCAGCCTGGCCTTAAACACTGCCAGGGATGGGGCCTCCACAGCCTCTCTGGGCAACCTGTTCCAGTGCCTCACCACCCTTTGGGTAAAGAACCCCCTTCTAATCTCCAGCCTAAATTTTCCCTCCTTCAGCTTGTACCCATTCTCCCATGTCCTGTTGCAATCAGACCAGGAGAAAAGTCTCTCTCCTTCTGCCCTTTCAGATACTGAAAGGCTGCTATAAGGTCCCCTCTAAGCCTTCTCCTCTCCAGGCTGAACAACCCCAATTCCTTCAGCCTGTCTTCGTAGGGGAGGTGCTCCAGTCCTTTGATCATCTTTGTGGCCCTCCTCTGGACCCGCTCCAAGAGGTCCACATCTTTTTTATGCTGAGGAGCCCAGAACTGTACACAGTACTCCAGATGGGGCCTTACGAGGGCAGAATAGAGAGGCAGAATCACCTCCTTAGACCTGCTGGTCATGCCTCTCCTGATGCATCCCAGGACACAGCCTTCTGAGCTGTGAGTACACATTACCAGCTCATGTCCAGATTTTCATCTATCATGACCCCCGAGTCCTTCTCTGCACGGCTGTTCTCAACGAGTTCTTCTCCCAGCCTATACTCATATCTTGGGTTGCTCCTACCCAGATGCAGGACCTTACACTTGGACTTGTTGAATTTCATTTGATTCTCACAGGCCCACTTTTCAAGCCTGTCCAGGTCCCTCTGGATGGCATCCCTCCCCTCTGGCGTGTCAACCACACCACTCAGCTTGGTGTCGTCTGCAAACTTGCTGAGGGTGCACTCAATACCTCTGTCCAAGTCATTAATAAAGACATTGAAGAGCAATATCATGTAATATCAGTATCATAATTGTTGATCACCTTGTTAATGATGTGAGAAAAAAAGTCAAAGTTTTAACTGTCTTCTTATCCATAGGAGTGTACAAAGGGATTAAAGAATATTGGAAAAGGAAGAAGCTTGAGTGCCCTTCTTGGTTGAGCTTAATGAATGGTTAGGTCTTGTATATCATTCATCATCAGCATACTACTACTATATAGACTAAGTGTCCTTTAAGCAAATCTTGCTTAAAGATTGCAGAGCTTTGAGATTGTTGTAACAGAATATCCAGACACTGGGGAGAAGACTTTTTTTAATTTCTTCAGCTTCTGTAGGTTACTTAGGACACAATCTACATCATTAAAGACAGTGAGTTCTGCCAATGAAGAATGTGGAGCATAGCCAAGCTCTTACTGTACTGTGCTAGTTATAGTATCAAACTGGAATCCAGTAAGTTGGGGGTTTTTTTGTGATGGAGGGAAATACAGCCTTTGATCCTTATTGTGAAAAAGTGGGTGCAAAGTTATTGTTTTGTGGCATTGTGTGGGGTTTTCCGTGGTTTTCGTTTTTTTAATATCACATCAGTTGAAATAGTCACAGGCACATTTAAGAGTTTGTCTTATCTTGAAGCCTTTCTCATTTTCATATGGCTTCTTTTTTTGGGTTGTGACTTTCAAAGTAGCTTAATAAACTGAAGAACCCAGCTCCTACTGTCTATTGATGTTTGATGCCCTATCCTGTTAAGTCCCTTTCACAGTCCTACTGTTAAGGGTACGTGAATGCACTTGGCAGAAATGAGTTTATATAATGGCATTTTGGTATGTTCTTGGCTAGAATTTTGATAATGCCCTTGCAGATATATATCACCTTCATTTCTTGAAGAAATTCATCTTGTGGAGTGGAAATGAGCAGGTTAAGGGTTTATACTAGCAGCTGTTACCAGAAAATTCTTGCAGAAATTGGGCAGAAAGTTCTTCAGTGCAGTAAGTCTCTGTAATCGACATCTATTTGCTATGTCTAAACTATACCTTTCCTAGGACTTCTGTCTGAATAGCAAAGAAGAATTACTTTTCAGTTAGCAAATGTTTTGCAGCAGAATGTAGTTTATGAAGCTATGTTAGATGTATGCTTTGATGGTGTTTTAACTACAGTGACTTTAAGAAATTGTGACTAGAAATGTGCTGATACTTAATGGCTTGAAACAATTAAAATGGTACTAACATAGTAAATAGCTGATGATTCGGAGATGTTTGTAACTTTACTGTGTGAAATCTCCATTTTGAATTTCTTTCTACATTGATTTGGTGATTGAACCTATTCACATTTATTTACTTGTATTTGGAAGTTGTCATACAGAGACTATGTCAGAATAGCCTTGTGTCACCTATTTTCATGTTGCAACATGTTCCCCTTTTTTCTCTCCTTAGGAAGGTGAAGTATATGCTATAGAAACCTTCGGTAGCACAGGAAAAGGTGTTGTTCATGATGACATGGAGTGTTCTCATTATATGAAGAACTTCGATGTTGGGCATGTGCCAATAAGGTTGGATTTTGTTGTTGGTGTTTGTTGGTATATTGTGCTAGAGCTAATGCCCTCTTAGGGTTCAAATTTGATATGGTGCAGGTTCTTCTGCAATTAGTAGGGCTGTCATTGGACTCAAAGGGTGGTGTCAGCAATGTTCTTGTTATGGAATATGCTTTGATTGTAAATCTGGAACAATATGCAATTACTCCAGATAATCTGGAAATTGAGAAAATGCATTATGTCTTCAGAAATCTAGATTTTTTTTTTTAAACAATCTTTGTATCATTAATACACAGATTGTATATTATAATTGTGTATTAAATGTATAGATGTGGTTTTTTACATCAACATCTCTATTGTGGTTGTGTGCCACAATCTTTATCTTAGTGCTATTGTTTTGTTTTGTTGTTTTGTGGTTTTTTCTTTATATATATACATATTAAAGAGGCACATTCTTTGTGAGAAATCACAGAATCACAGAATCATTACGGTTGGAAAGGACCCTCAAGATCATCTAGTCCGACCAATAGCCCTACACTACTCTTACCCCTAAATCATCCCCTGAAGAAACACATCCATCCTCTTCTTAAAAACCTCCAGGGACGATGACTCCACCACCTCCCTGGGCAGCCTATTCCAATATCTAACCACTCTTTCAGTAAAGAAATTCTTCCTAATANCTGGGCACACTGCTGACTCATGTTCAGCCGGCTGTCAGTCAGCACCCCCAGGTCCTTCTCTGCTGGGGAGCTCTCCAGCCACACCTTCCCGAGCCTGTAGTGCTGCTGGGGGTTGTTACGACCAAAATGCAGGACTTTACATTTAGCCTTATTAAAACTCGTCCCATTGGTCTCTGCCCATCGATCCAGCCTATCTAGGTCCCTCTGCAGAGCCTGCCTACCCTCAAGCAGATCGACACTCCCAGAATTTTTCTGTAAGAACCTGAATACTTCCTTTCACAGAAATTTTTCCATTAAACTATGCTCTTCATATAAGGGAGTTATATGTAGCTAAGCAAAACACTCAGTTTACATAAAATTAGACCTGCACCTAGTTCAAGATGTGTTTTCATAGTAGTATCATATTGTTGTAGCACTGTCTGAGCTGGAAGGGACCCAATAAGATCATATCAAGCAGTTCATGTAATCTCTGTTGTTTATATGGATGTTTTTTGGGTTTTAAGTTCCTTTTTCGGGGAATTGTTATAAAATGAAATAGATGATTAATTTTCAGTTTTCAGTGGGATTGAATTTTGGAATTTCTCTTTGCTGAAGTGAAGATTGTTATGGTTAAGAAACATAGCAGGCAGACCTGCTTTTCCAGATAGTTCTATTTTGTTTCCATAGAATAATCTAGTAATGTGGAGAGGGAAAAAAAACAAGTGGGAGTGGGTAACTTAAGCTATGGAAGAGAAGTGCTTACCTTTGGAAATAAGTTTATTTCTTAGCAGATCTATAAATCTAATTTTTGTGCTTATATATTGTAAAAAGTATGAATACAAAGTTTACAGAGTATTTGACTTAAGAAGTAAAACTTCAACATTTTAAACCACTAAGCTTAAGCCTAAATTAGTTAGGTTATTAACCACTTTGGATCTGGAGGAATTCTGTTTTTCTTTGTAAAATTAATTGTCCTGTTCCTATTTAAGAGTGATTCCTTTCACTGTTTAGTTCTGCTTGTGTAGCTAGATGCGGATATGCCCACAATCTAACTTCACCTATTCAGAATGGATGGCCAGGGTATTTGGCAGCATTCAGGTTTGTTTCATAGGGTATATTTTTGTAGAAGGAAAATGGGCTTTCTTTTGTGAACAGAACGCCCGATTGATATGTCTATAGAAGGGCATCCCAAGACTGGGCAGTCTTAAAATACCTTGAAAACCTAACCCTTTTCTTCATTGGTGTATTTTGTTTCTGTAGTGAATGTTTGCTGGTATTACCTCTTTCTTACCAAACATGTTCTTTTTTTCTTCAGGCTTCCAAGAGCAAAACACTTGCTAAATGTTATCAATGAAAACTTTGGTACTCTTGCCTTCTGCCGCAGATGGTTAGATCGCCTGGGAGAGAGTAAATACCTAATGGCGTTGAAGAACCTGTGTGACTTGGGTATAGTGGATCCATACCCTCCCTTATGCGACATTAAAGGCTCATACACGGCACAGTTTGAGCATACTATACTGTTGCGCCCAACATGCAAGGAGGTTGTCAGCAGAGGAGATGACTACTAGACTCAAAGCGACCTCAGCACCTTTATACTCTAGGCTTTGTTGGAACATACTATACCAGAATTAATTTGCAACATATTGTCTGTTTTAACAGTGGACTGATGTAATACTTTCCATATTTGGAAAGGAAGGAATTTAATCAAAGGCAAGTCTTCTAATGTAACTAACCAACGAGAAAGCTTTCAGGCCTTTAGAAATATTTCAAAAGTTACTTATTTTTTTCTGTTCAGGGAAATACATGCTAAAAAGCTCGATTTTTAGTTTGGAATGAGTTATATGTTTTGTTTTGAACATTTATGATAAAAGATGCTTTTCAAATATTTATATTACCATATTCCTACTTGAATGCTTTGAATGACTACACCTGATCTCTGCGCCCAAGTCCTCTATGATAAATTGCCTTTTAAACTTCCTGGAATCCATTTTGTAAAAAATAAAGACAAATTTTCAGATCTAAAAATATATATACTTTTTAGAAGTCTGGTTATGATTCTGGTCAGGAGTCTGCTGGGAAACTGCTCTATTAAATATTTTACAAACTTGATTTCCCATTTCTTGTATTGAAACTGAACGTGTTTTACCCATAACATGAAACTTGGCCTTTCAAGGCTTACTTAAAAAGTCTTGTCAGGGTTGGGGTACAGGACAAGTCTGTTCTTTGCAGGATAGAATGTGATAAATTTAGTAAAGATGGACGGTGTGATTTGGTTTTGATTGTGCCCATCTTCAGTTTAGACTTCACCTGTGCTGGAACATGTCAAATACACGTGGCGATCTCTCTTGCCGTTGCCAGCAACATGCAACTTTGGGCAGAAGTCAGCTGTGACTATTGGTATATATCCCTACATGTTATTGCCATTGGCATACCCTGTTGTATGTAGAATTTTTCTTGATGTGATTCCCAGTCTCCTTAAAGTTCACATTTGATGGGGTAAGTTGTGGGGACAACAAAAACATTTCACTTTCTTTGGAGTCTTAAAGTTCTTCCATCCAGGCAAACTAATCTAAAGTATTTGATGTTATCTTGTCGTAAGACATCATTATCTGTTGTCCTGCTTCAGTGAATCTGACTAGTGAATCCCGTTTGTAAAAGTAAATTAAATCCCATGGCTCTTCAGGCATAGATGCAGTATAAGTCAATAACAGTGCCTTAAACATAACTGCTTAAGAAACTCACTTCACCTGCTTGCTGTGCTTGTTTATAGGGGAGTTCATATTAATTTAGAAATGTCAGCTCTTTCACCCTCTCTCTTTGGGTAAAAGCTGCTTTTTTGTCATTCAAAATCTAAGTATGTGAGCTACAGTTTAAAAATAATAGACATTGGTGGGTTTTTTTCCCTGCTTGTAAGTATTAAACTTAATACTGTTTAAACTTGCAGAAATGGATGAAACAGGAAATGGAAATGTGTATTTCTGTTGTTGCTACTTGGGATTCTTGGCATCCTAGCAATGAATTTTAAGTAATTTATGCAGCTGTGTGGTTGTCTTTCAACTTCCAAACAAACTGCAGGTAGTGTACGCTCTTGTACACTGCAAAGTAAAAACTGGCACTTGAATCTTTGATGAACAGGGTTGCTGAGTCTATTGGCTGCTGTTTGTATTTGCATGAACAGGACTGTACTGCTGATCCACTTTTTGACTTGAGCAGATTCTGGTAGAATGGATTGCTCACTTACCTGTTTTTGTAACAAGCCTGTTTACTACACATTCTGCTAGAAACAACAAAACAAATCTGCTTCAGCTCTTGGCCTCCTACCTACTCATTCCAGGCTTTTCTCTCTATACAAACAGTCTGTTAGTAGCTCAGTGGCACTTGATACTATTCCTACAGCTTAAGACTTTTTTTACCTTCACTGATGGTTATTTCAAGAACGCTTGATGTTACAAATCAGTCATTTATTTTCCTCCCTTTGTCTTTCCTTTTACCTGAATGTAAAGGTCTAGACTAGCAGAGCTACTCTGGACTATGGCCTCCTCTTTTTAACTTAGTGTTTGTTAATTCACATATGGAAGCTGATAAACGTGCATGACAGACACATGGTTTTCCTGTAGAGGAAATACCTCACAAAAATGCTTGCAGAATGTGATTATTTGTTGCTGTTAAATTTGTGTTTGTCTGGATGCATTTGTGCTGCTGACCATCTTGCATTTATACCTCCCTAGTACAGGTCAGCCCTATTTCTGCCACTTCCTTGCATATTGGAGTTTTAAAAAGTTCCACTACTGTTGTCATGCTCTTTAGGCTGCCTTTTCCTTCTGCTGGAAGTGCAGTTAAAAAGTCACAGAATCACAGAATCATTACGGTTGGAAAGGACCCTCAAGATCATCTAGTCCAACCAATAGCCCTACACTACTCTTATCCCTAAATCACCCCCTGAAGAAACACATCTATCCTCTTCTTAAAAACCTCCAGGGACGATGACTCCACCACCTCCCTGGGCAGCCTATTCCAATATCTCACCACTCTTTCAGTAAAGAAATTCTTCCTAATATCTAATCTAAACCTACCCTGGCTCAGCTTAAGCCCATTCCCTCTAGTCCTGTCACTAGTCACGAGGGAGAAGAGGCCAACACCTGCCTCCCAAGTCCTGGCCATGCTGTCTGATAATGGAACTGTCCTGTCAGTTGACAAAATCAAAAATTTGTGAAAGGTTTTTCAGCCAGATACTGTTGTGTAGCACCCTAGCTTGCAAAGGAGCAGGTGTTTTAAGGGCAAATATGACTAGGAACCTTTCAAAGAGGAGGTTGAAATAGGGCATTGAGGGAGGGAGGTCAAGTTTCTGTTACAGAGAGTGAACTGCTGTTGTCTCTTTCAACTTCGTGTCGTGTTATACTCAGTATATCAAAGTAGTAACGGTCTTACCTAACAGTACAAAACTCAGAGGAAGATGGTGTCATGGAAGCTTAATGATGTAATGTGACAGGGATTTCTTCATTGGATTGTTACAGGTGGTGTTTGGAGATGGAGGAACTTTGCCAAATCCTACTTATTTCAAATATTTTTCTTCCAGGAAAGATGAGAGAGAAGCTTTTTATAGTTAATAATTTGCCAGGATTTTGCACTTCCAACTTGTTGCTACTCAGCATTCCATGGAACATCAGTCAGCTGTCCATAAAAAAAGGCAGGCAGTGGATTTTTCTTAAGCCAGTCACAAAATAATGTTTCTGCCAAATGCTTTTATGAAGGTGAGTTTAGAGATAAAGAGAATGTAACTTGAGAAAACATACTGTGTTTTGAGGGAGAATATTTTTATATGATTTTTCTGGACAATTTTTTCTACAAGGAGTCAAGAGGCAGTTCTGGGTTTGTAATTTGAAATGTTTGAGTACTTTTAGAGAAAAAAGAGACTGTGCTGTTGCTCTTTCAAGACTTTTGTAACAAAATTGATTGTTTTTTTGCCCTGACAGCCACCCAACTCTCAAAACTCTTACAAGTTATATAGTTTGTAGCTTTGCTTTTATACTGATGCCGACTTTTTTTTTTTTTTTTTTTAAAAGCTACAGTGCTCAAAAGATAACACCCACCAACAAACACTCAACCCCCAAACCTGCATAAACTAGTCAGCCCTAAATAAAGCCTTTGGCCTAGTTGGTTTTTGAGCTGCCTTTTTTTTTTTTTTAAGGAGCTTCTTCCTTAGTTTTTCAAATTACCATTTTTTTTCCTCAGGCCAAATCTCTGAATCCCTTAAACTAGAGAGAGCCTACATGCCTCGTTTACCACTTGGTAAAGTGAAGACATACAATCCCACTGGATGCTGTCTGGATGCATATAACAACCATCACCACCTTGGGCTGGAAAAGGATATGGTTTTGCAGTTTATGAATGGGGTTTTTTGACCTACAGCCTGTGCTGACACTGCACTCTGAGCAAGTCTGTAGAAGATACACAAAGTGGGGGAGGAGTGGCTGGTAGACCAGCTGGTGGCACTGCCACCCACAGGGAGCAGAACAGGCTGGGAATGAGGCCACCACAAACTGAAACTCATGCAGTTCTGCCCAGGGAAATGCCAGAATAACCCCAGGTACCAGCACAAGTGGGAAAGCAGTCCTCCAGATACGCACCTTGCTGTCTTGAACAAGCTGATCATGAGTAAGCCAGCAAGGTGCCCCTGTAGCAAAGCAGGCCAACACAGCCTCCAGGGTTCCGTTAGACAGCACACTGCCAGCAGGTCAAGGGAGATGCACCTTCCTTTCTCCTCAGCTCTGATGAAACACCACTGAATGGCTATGTCCAGTGCTGCCTTTCCCAGTACAAGTTATGCACTTAATTTCAAAAATAAAACAGTAATGATAATGTAGGAACTAATTCCAATACACACACATCGCTTTCTATCCACATCAAGGCATTTTATTGAGGTATAAACTTTGCAGAAGATGAGGTAACAATTTGCATAGGACTTATGCAAAAATAACTTCACAATTAAAATCTACTTGGCATTAACTACTGTATGTGGAGAAAGACTTAATATTTTGCTTGTTAGATTCTCCTCGATGCGCAGTTCTGTTAATGCTAGGGGGTAGGACTGTGGAGAAAGTACAGCAGTTGCAGCTGATGACACCAGTCAGACTGAAAATGCTTTAATAAAAACGTTACATCTTTACAGTGGTTTGCATAAGCAATTACCCAGACAGACAAGGCTTGCTACAGTTTACAGTAAGCTTGTCCAATGAAAGAGTGCTAATGTTCTTTCAGCACTGACAGTGGGGTGGGTAAGTGTGGTTTTATTGTTTTGAATTTGGCACTTGAATTGTCAGGCTTGTTAAGACTAAAACATGGAAGTCGTGGTAAAGATGCATTCTACTGCTATTAAAAGCTCCTCTTGCATACTTATGTGAAAATAAGTACATGCTGCTGTATTTTCTCAACTTCAGATGTTAAGAAATTCTATCAATGTATCTTTAGTGTAGTTCCATTGAAGCTTTCAAAATTATTTCACTTGAGTCATGAAGAATATACAGAAAGTCTCCTACAAAAATTCAGTTGCTGTTTGACATGTAAAACATTCCTTGTTGGTGAATGTTAAAATTCTAAGACCTATTAGCAATTCCTGCAGACAGTAAGAATCATGCTGTCATTAGAACTATACTCTAAAATGTACACAAGCATATATAGAAAATTAACCAGAGAAACATCAGTTGCCCGTTTTTTCCAAACCAATTCAAAAAGATTATCAAAATACAAAACCAGCTTAAAAAAAACAGCCTGAGGTAAGATTTAAATGCAAATAACAATCTTTTTCTTAAAAAAATAGCTGTATTGAAATTCTAGGTACTTAGAAAGTTACTTACTGTCAATAAAAACTTTACTAACAATTGTAAAGAGTAACTAATACAAAAGTATATAAACATTGTAGACTGATTCAAAGTTAAAAAGTACAATATTGTACTTTCATTTAAAAATATAGTTATGACAATTCAAACTTTTACGACACACACAGTTAACTGCTTTGGATTAGCTCCTACTGTTGTCCACGGAACAGTCAGTTAATTCTGTGTGCTGCTGACTGTCAGCTGTGCTAGGAGATGGTATTTTACCATGTCCATTTGCCTGAGTAAGTCGTTGGCTGTAAAACAAGATGTAAGCTTGAGCGTTGCATACTTCTTCCATAGTGCACATGTTGAGTTTTGAATCATTGCAGTGTACCCAAAATCCTGCAAGGATAAGATAGACAAAAAAAAAAAAGCAGCCATCAGGACTCATAGGAAGTAACTGCATTCTGTTCAATAATCAATTAATGTTCTGTCCCATTTAATAAGTTGTGTAGAAACAGTGTACAGTTTCAGTTGTTCTGATGTATTTGCCTTCTGTGTTTTAAAATCCCAGCTTAATTTCCTCTGATTTACAGAAGAGTTTACAACCAGAACACGTTTAACAAGCCAGGGCAAAAATTTAACTGTTTTGATCAACTGAACTGCAGTTCTTACGCAAGGCAGTTCTGTGTTTCCCTTTTGATTTTGAGAAAAGACAGTAATCTTACCAGTTTAGAATTACACCCTTTTCTCCCACACTCCTTATTTCACAGCTGGTTCCTACCTCCTTCTGAATTGTAGCAGTAGGCAGTATAGTGCCCTGAGCCAAATCCTTTCCCGTGATGCATTACCACAGCAGACAAGTCGTAGATAAAGCAGTCAGGTAGGAGGGACTTGAGGGATTCTCTGCAGCAGTAAGGCTCCATGTTCAGCATTTGATCAAAACTAACATGTACACCAATCTTCTCACGATGATTACGTCCTGACCACCTGGAAAGTTAAGTCAAATAAAAACTTACATTCTGAACACAGCATTCTGAAATGTTTTAATACACAAAGTGTTTATCTTTACTATTGTCTTTATGCACAAAATAAATGCTCATTTGCATACTTTTCTAGGCTTCCTCTTTCACTTTATCTCAAGGCTTCTTAAAATGTGTCTGTAGTACCTACTATTCTCATCTTCTGAAACATCCATCTTAAGATCTGTGTAATGGTGAGTGGGAAGTATTTCCCACATATTGTATCTCATTGGCATTTCTTCTTTATTCCATCTCCTTTTGGCTACAAGCTGAAGGAGAAGAAATTTAGGCTAGAGATTAGAAGGGGGTTCTTTACCCAAAGGGTGGTGAGGCACTGGAACAGGTTGCCCAGAGAGGTTGTGGAGGCCCCAACCCTGGCAGTGTTTAAGGCCAGGCTGGATGTGGCCCTGGATGACTTGGTCTAGTGCATGTGGCACCCTTGCCCATGGCAGGGGGTTTGGAACTAGATGATCTTTAAGGTCCCTTCCAACCTGAGCCATTCTATGGTTCTTTTGGTTTCCTTTGTATTCAGGATACATACTAATGCATGGACTGAGTTCACAGAGGTGCAGTCCCCACTTCCTTAATCTTATGTTAATGCATGGATGTATTTGGTTTTATGAAGGTTATGTGAGACTTCCACTGAATACAATCTCAGTTTGTACATTAATGATAATAAGCATTTACTCCACCTGAAGATAACACAAGATTAACTTTTACCAACAGAGTTCACAGCAAGGTTAGTAGCTTTTGACTGAAAAGAAGGACAAAATAATTTTGGTATTAAAGTAGCAAGTAGTTAAGAATCCAAAAGATCAATTCTCTACTTACAGCAGCATGGCTATTAATGTTTAAATTAAGAAAAAAGCTTCCAATAACTATTTCTTATCATACAAGCAAACAGAAATGAAACTGATGCTGAGAAACACTGATCCCAAACAATGGAAAAGCAGGACTGGATTGGTCAGTTTGCAACAGTGTTGTGGTACTACTTACCGAAACCGTTTAAGGTGTAATCTGAGAACCTGAGGTAGTCGACACACCATAAGCTGCTTCTGAGCTTCTGTGAGTATAACTGGTTTAGAAGAAAACTTCCTTCGTTTTGCTGAGGCCAAACACACAGTTACACAATACAAATCTCGATAACAGCCTTGTATTTCAATCTTAAGATTTATCCACCAAATTCGTGGGGACATAAATAGCTACTGTATGTGCCTCCTTAAGAAGGATACACTCTGAGAGCCATTATTTTATGATATAAGTGTAGAAGAATTGTGGTCACATAGGTTAGTAACCTTAATTTAAAATGTGATGGGTTCTTCAGCTGGGAGTACCTGAATGCCCATTAGTGTGTGATCAGACTTTATCTAAGAGAAGCATCACATTTCAAAACATCCTTTGAACAATTCCATCTTCTAGATGCTAATAGCTGTCAAGTGACCACATCAGCACACAAGAAGGACTTTGTCTGCAACATACTATTAAAACTTTTAGTATTTTCCTTCTACACTTTGACTGTCAGTTTAGTTTGTATTTTACACAGAGAATTTATGCATGAGTACATACTGCCTTTACTCACTGTTGCACTGATCACATGCATATATCTTTCCTTCCAAAGCTTCAGTTTCTGTGAACTTGGCCAGCATTTCTGTCAGCAGACATGGATACTGAGATGACATCTCCTTGCCGTTGCAGTGATACCTCTCAGGAAACTCCAGCGACAGGTCCCAGAAAGGTTCTACAGTATTAGACTTATTGTCACAGGCAAGACATGTAACCTGTAAAACAGTATTTCACCAGTTCCTTACACTCAAAACCTTTCTTTGCTAAAAGTGTACTATAACATAGCTCTAACAAAACTCCAAACAACATCTCCCCCAGCCCCCCCTCGAGAACACTTGCAAACAAACACAAGACATAGTCATTTAACAAAATAAATGATACACCTAATCTCTTCTCTGAAGCAGCATGTCCAATACAGTTATCACAAACAGGTAAGTGCTCTTATGTTTTACTGAGAAAGAAAACAGTGTCAAAATGGTCTGTCTGGGACTGTCCAAGAGAAAGCAGCTGATGGAGTCTCCTGAGTCTTTTCTCCAAAAACAAACACACTAAAAGGAAAATTGACATGAAAGAGAGGAACTATAGTTTAGGTTATAGTATAAAACAAGACAAAACAAAAACACTCAACAGCTGGGGATTTTAAAGTCATATCCTTCTTACTTGTAAGTTCTTCCAGGGAAGCCTGGATTAGGAAGCACACTTCTTCAAAGAAAAATTAACAGGTAAAAATAATTTATTTCTTCTTTCAGTAAATGGATCCATCGTCACACTAGGGAAAGGACAAGCAGTAAGACAACATAAATAAGATGTCAAGATGTGAAGTGAGTCAACCTGGAAAATGCAGATAATACAGCAGGGGACAATTAATTTATAATAACATCCAATATTTAGGAAAGTTAAGTTAAAAGCAGTAGCTCTTCTAATGCTGCAATGGCAACATATTAGGTGTTGATTTGCAATGCAGTCTTCTAAAAGCCAGCTCAAGCTGCTTATAGAAAAGTGTCACATCATTTCAGTCTTCCTCCAAAGGACCTCCACCCTTCCATGATAGATGTGGATGAGTAACTTCTATCAGCACCTGAACATACGCAGTAGTGAAACTCCATTTAGACTGTAACAAGCTGGATTCATAAAAGCTATAAAAAACCACCAGTAAATATCAAGTGTCTGTGAGAGACTAAAGACTTGATGTGTTCAATGCAACAAAGTACAAGACAGTCCTGAAGAGTAATTACTTGCATTTTCTACTGTATTTATTGATTTTAAAGTTGCGGTTGACCAGTAACTCAAGCAGCTCTAACCTCACTGCTGTAGAAAAGGTGCATTCTGAAAATAATCTCAGTTTTAACTGATCTTAGATAGATAGCTTTGACAACTTCCAGAGCATCCAACATGTTCCCACCTCCTTCCCCAACAACTAAACTTTCCAACCAAAAAGATTAAAGGAACTCAAAATTTTCATATAGTACCTACTGTCAAGATAATGTTACTTATCAGTTTAAAATAACTGCCAGGTGTGATATGACATCACCATTCATGATTTACAGTAAATGGACTCTCTCTCTCCTTAAATTCTCATGATAGGGGCAAAACCTGCCAAATTATATCTGTATAAGCATGCTTCCTGCAGAGGAAAATACCACAAGTTCTTTGGAATGACCAATACAAAGACATAGTAATAAAGGAATAAAAATCCATGAGAGATCCAAATATTGTTACTTCACAGGCATACTTTTGTGTTGCTGTTCTACAAAAACTCAAGTGTAGTTCTTGTCAGTTAGGTTAGTAAGCCTCCTCAAGTATAAAAATACACTCAGTTTTGTTCAAGAGCCCCTTTATTTTCCTTTCAAGGTTTGATGTTAAGTAGTGATTCACTCTGTCCGAGTTTCATTATCATTTATATAAGAACAGATCTGTCACCTTATGGTACCTTCCTCCTAGGTGTTCTTCTGAGTAGTTATTTAATGCATTCATTAGCTGTAACAGCATATACATGATCTGTGCTGTAGCTACTCGTGTACCAGCACAGGTTTAGCAGCAGAGCTAGGAAAGCAGTTAGTTGCTGGAAAACATCACTGCCTTGTTCTTAGAATACAAAACTCCGAACATACATGGCAGACAAGAGGAGAATCTTCTGGTTTAATTTACCCTGACAGGAGCTTCTTTTGTAAGTGCTAACATCTGGCAACGTTTCAAAGCCACAAACTGTTAGTAATTCAGAGCTGGAATCTAGACTTGGAGACAAAATTACATGTCTGGCCACAGTTCAAGCTAACTTCAGCATAAACACAGAATGACTAATAGATTTCTGCTGTACAAATGGGTGATTCTGTTGGGCCAAAAGTTTATTTAATTGATGAGTAACTTAAGAATTCTTTACACATGAATGCACACTGAAGATTAACAGGGTCAGGATAAAGCATATACATGAACTCATTACAGTTAATTTTAACAAGTTCTGAGGTTTTAAATGTAGTGTGCAACGGTAATAATCCAGGTTATTTTGAGCCTCTTTCCCAACTAGCTAATAAGTACTATGCAAAAGAGAAAGAAATATATTGATAACCATCTTTCAGTTTTTGCCTCTCAAGAAATCCAAAAAAGAAACTAATGCAGTAGTGCTGCTTCTCATCTTGTCATACAACTGTGAGCAACACTGATTTCTGTTGACAATATCCTATACTGATATACAGCTGCAGTTATTTCCTCAAGCCCAAGACAATCTTGCTCACCATGACACTGCAGCAGTTATCTGGGATTTGCATACTTGCTAACAGACAAGTAACCCAACAACATATTTGGGCAAGAATACACCCAACCAATCAGTCTCTTGTGTACTAACTGCTCCTCTACATTCAGTGGTAAGTGAGAGGTAAACCAGGGCTGAAACAAAGGTTGAAAGTAGTTTTCTTAGTCAGGCCTGAGCTTACAAGTTGGATTACTCAACAAGTAGGGGGAACCCTACCCTACTATGGAATCCATCTGCACTGGCCTGTCCATCAGCACAGGGTTCACAATACTCCCATCACTTCTCTTTCTGTCCGAACTGGGATTCTCTTATCTCATGCTCCGCTAGCATTCAGACAGTGCAACACAGATTTTCTTTTTCAATGAACAGCACTGAAATTCCTGCACAAAGGTTAGCTGAAGATGTGAAGAGTGTTTTTAATCAAAAAAACCACACCAAAACCAAACCAAACAACAAAAGCGCTCCCCAAACATGAAGTCAGGGGACTGGCAAAATCTTTATGCATCTCTCCAATGTAACTTCTAATGATATGTATATGGATAACAGTAACAGGGAAGTGAGTCTGCTCTAGCAATCTGGTTAGTGACTACATTTTACAAATTCAGAGCTTAATTTCAACCCCCCACACACATTAGACTCCGTAATTGCTATTTCAGGAAACCTTAATGATGTCATTTATAACAAAGCTACAAGAGGAGTTTACATCAGAGCAAAGAAAGTAAACTACTGTTTTTAGCTAGTCTGAAATGTCTACCTTATGTTCTGCCCTGACCACCTTCTCACGCCTTGGAAACACAGGAACTATATACAATTGTTTGGTTAAACCTCAGTATTCAATCTGGGCCAAAGGCCAGACTGAAAAGAGCAGGATCAAATTGCTGGATTCGACCTAAGCATGGAGGCCACTCAGACAAGCATCATTGCGCCCACAATAAGTTGATGGACAGCTACTGCCCTGGCTGGCATTCAGCCTAAATGCAGTCAAAGAAAATAGTTAACATATTGCTGCAGAAGAAGCCAACACCATCATCAACTGTTTTGCCCGTGTTCCCTGCACTTGCATGGAAGAAAGACAACTGTTACCATCTCTGTTTTAATTCTTTTTTTTGGTTTTTAAGAGTAAGATGGCCACCACTTTCACTACTAAAGTTTTCACTATGTGAGATGTATATAGAGAGAGTAGTAATTTAATCTTTCCACAGCAAAGTAATCAAAGTAGAAGGGGATTCCTAGGATGCTGCTATAACATGGAATTCCACATAACAATACATACTATAATTCTTCAGTTATAAAAGTAACTACACTTTGTAGTGATAAGCATACACCATTGTATCAAAATGACCTGTATCTATTTAATGGCATCACATAAGCATAAACACAGCAAACTGGGGTCTGTAATTTAATGGCCTCCTTTAACTTAAAATTTCACCTTCATCTAGTTGGAAAACAACTTGATAACCATGATGTGATTCAAGCAACACAGAAAAGTACAGAGACCTATATCAAAATATAGAAATTAAGCATATAGGTCAGAGATAAGTTTAAGTACAAATCTCCTACTTGAAATTCTCAGAGTTTTTAACAGTTTAATCAGTGTGAGATTTAATGCCCAGCACTGAATGAGTCACCCTCAGCATTCTTCCCCAAACTTTAACTCACAGCATACTACCTAAAATTGAAGGGCTTCAAACAACCCAAAGATTGCATATTTCCGCTCCTCTCAGATAATCTGTCCTGAAACAACATTGATTGAGCAAGGAAATGAAGCAAGACTTACAAGGAGAGGCACTACCTTTTAAAACTTTAAACACAGTTTACATACTACATTGGTTAGAACTTACTTCACTTTGTATGGATTTCTCTGAGCACTGCAGACTTCACTGTGCTGAGTGGGACCAGAGGCAGGCACTTTGTTCAGATTCCCTCTTAAACGTGATGAGGAAGTAACCAAACAGTCTGGTTTTGTCTGGTTTGGGGTGTCTGTTAGTTTGTTAGGTTTTTGGGGGGGTTGTGGTGGGGTTTTTTTTGCATATGCTTATAGATATCAAAAGCTGGTTCTTACTAGGCATTGCTATAATAAATGATGAATTTCTGAAAGAAACCTCACATCAACAACTATTTACTGCATTGCAATGTGTACCAGTTCACTAAAACACTGCAATCATAATTCAGTATTTTCTTCCTTGAATTATGTACCCAAGCAGCTTCCACATAAATTGGCACAAACATTTTTTTTCTCCTCCTTTACTTGGCCTTTTTTTGCTACAGAAAACATAGACTATCCTTCCTCTGCTTGCCTAGAATTGGAAACTATCCCTGATTAAACTAAAAGAACAGAAGGAGCTGACTGATGGAATTGCAAGGCCATCCTCCATCTTTGAAAGGTCCTGGCTAGGTTCTGGCAATCAGGGAAGGTTCCCAAAGACAGGAAGAAAGCAAGACACACTCCTGTCTTCAAAAAGGAAGATCTGGGGACCTACAAGCCAGTCAAGCATCACCTTGAACCATTTCCAAAGATATTACAGGTAAGATGATGACTGGGAGCAGGCATCATGGTTTTATGATGGGTAAATCACACTTGACCAACCTGAGAGGATTCTTCCTACATCCAGTATTTATTTTCCTTAGTAACTACCACTTCATAGTTCCAGAAAGCTTCCTACTATTAGTATAGAACCATACTGGGCAATTCATTTGAGATGTGTATGTGCTACACTCCAATGTGAAGAGGGCCCCCAAATCAGCCTTATCAGAAATACTTTTCCATTCTTTCACCATTTTTTATGTCTTGACAGTCTTGATTCAGAGTTTTTGTGCATATTGAAATCTTCAAAAACGCAATCTAATATGGCCCTCTGTCTTAAAAGCAATCAAAACCCGTGTACTCAATGTTACCCTAAGGGTAAACCAATCTAGTTACAAAGCTGCAGTTTAAGAAGTAAAAGCTGTGTCTTCCTCTATCTGCTAGGCAAGCTTCCTAGCTCAGCTACATTATCAGCTTGCATAAATACTTCATACTAGTTTCTCTGCCTCCCTCTCTCCAGCATAAACCATCCTGACAAAAAAAATAATACTGGTACAACTACACACACCAAAGTTTCTGCCAACATTTTCTGTGGACCTGGGACACAATTGTCCCAAAGCAGTGCTGAAAATACACATTTACTTTGGAAGCTAAAATTTGCCATTTCATTTTCTGGATTTTTAAAAGTATACATATTTTCTTGCTTAATATGGACAAAGTTTTAAATAAAGATACTTTAAAATTTGTTGCATACTGTGCTATTTAGCTGGGACCATTTGAAAAACATAAGCAAAAAAACCTCTCTTTGAAAGAGTGGCTAGACTACTTGAGCTCTTAAAAGTGTCCTTCAACCAGTACAGGTCAGTTTACCAGTGGCATGTAACTTCAAAGAGCAGTATTTTCTTCTTTCCCACGGAGGGACTGAGGACAGGGGACAGTGGGTATCTTCTACAAGAGTACAATCACTGATGGATTGAAAACAACTGGGATTATAACAGACATATTGGCATCAGCTTGCAGTCCCAATGGGGTTGAAAGGGATGAGCACATCTGCTCCAGCACATCTGCCTCTGAAAGCATGAGCTTCTAGGTACAGACTCCTTTGCCCCCTAAATGCTACAGTACAACTTTCTTCAGGCAATCATTGCAGGAAGACCAACATGTGAAAAAGGAATCAATGGAAGGGAAGGGGCTTGTAGCTATTTATCCTATCCTTACTTCCCTTAGATGTACTGGGTATTGAAGTTTCACAGTCTGTACTGCAGAGTAAAAAGCTGTGATTCTAAAAAGGATATTGTAATAAATAATTTTTTTTTTTAAAAGTCAAGAGGATTCCACTCATGCTATTCCTGGAGTTACTCATTACCTAGTCCAGTATTCCATAAAAAAGTTTTCAAGCAGTAAATGAAGAAGACTTACTTTAAATCAGCTGAGAACATAACAAAACCAAGTCATACGAAATGTGCAACTGTTATCACCTAAAGCTTTTTCTAGTTATCAAAAAGTAATCTGCGTAAGATTCTCACACATGTATTTTTCTCCTTGCTTAATCTTATCTCCTACACTCACTTAGTGCTGCACCAGGCAGCTATTTCAACAGCAACAGACTGCTGGCAAACTCAGGATTATTACTTCCCTTCAAGTTAAAACAGAATAGTTAAAAGAGGGACAATGTTTTATTGCACATGTGAAAGTAACGTGAAACCTAAGTAAACATACAGTTTATCTGCACTGCAAGTGATCCTCTGTGTACTGTATCAAGAGTAGTTCACAGTATTCCTGAGGTTTGAAGGTCAAGAAGACTGACTTCACTGCACTTCAGTATCTCAAAGAATCACATATCTTTAACTGGTATTTTCAGTACAAGGGGATAGTAAGTATAACTTTAAGTGGTCCTGAAACAGAGAACAACTGCACACAGAAACAAGCCTCTCAATTCTCCTTATTCATCAGATTAAGATGTAGCTCCTTAAATACTCTTAAGTAAAATACCATCCTATTTTTAATAAATGTAGCAGGTCATGGCTCCCACTATCTCCTAGAGATAAACTGTAATATTGTTAAGCCTACAAGGACAAAGCATACACTTCTTGCTTTTAAGAGCTAACATTGTCAAAGACATGAAGACATACCAAGAAGTCTTTTGTATTCTTCTTCAGCTCTGCATGGATGTTTTCTTGCATTTTTTGTTAACTTAATTACAGCATTTTGTGCCACAGAACCCCTAGTGAAATCATGATGCAGGAAATCTAACTGGGGAGGGGAGCATAAGTGCCTAAAAAGAGGTTTTAAAGCTCCTTTCATGTGTGAACACCAGGAACTGAACTGTAAAGATGATCTGAATATATTTTATCAAGGAAGAAAAGTAAATCTTCTGGGGTTACTACTTTGCCTTTAATACTTATGTTCAAAAGTGCTAGTGAAGACTAAACTGAAACAAAAGAGCAGCAGAAGACAAAAGGAACACAAGGAGGTAAAGCCTTGGACGCTGTCTGTGGGAACTGTCTAATAAGCCAGGGAGAAACTACTACAGATAACAGCCTCAACATTCTCTTCCTTGTTTCTCTCACTTAAGGCATTCTGAAGTTCATGGATTCTGTATTTTGCACACAGACACTGACCAGCTGCAGTAAAAGAGCTGCGTGTTGTAGTCTCAGAACTCACCGCATAGCTCAAAACTGTTTAATTCCCTTTCAGTCTTACTCAATGACACTTGAGTGAATTCTCACTGTTCCCCTTCCTGGTTTCAGGAAGGTGGGAGGGTTTCCAGTCACGAGCCTCTTCACATAACAAAGCTAAAAACATGTAAAAGACGTGGTACTGATGAAATAATGCTTAAGACTCCTCAAAGCCTTGAAAATTCTTCACAAAAATGAGTCCTGTTAGAAGGCCTGGAATGCAACCAAGTCTGTCAGTATACATAAGAAATTACTTTGTTTTACTATCAAAGTTAAGATTTTGAAGCAGAATGTGATTTTCAAATAGAAAGTTTTAATGACGTAATACAGTAGACTCTTAGATTAGCACAGCCCTCACAGAAGATGTTAACTACCCCAAGGAAAGGAAGTATGCCAACATAAATGTTCTTACACTGGGCCAGTGGAAAACAAAGGATTATCTGGTTTTGTTACTAGATTTAACAGTTTCTAGTAGTTATGCTAAATCTAAGATGACCCAAAAGATAACATACACTGCAAACAACCCTAATTTTAAAAGCCCTGTATCTAAAGTTTATAAGTATCACAGCAGTCCAAAAAACTTGGGATTTCCAGCTTGACATGCTAAAACATTAAACCATCAAATACTCAGAATAACTGGAATATCCTCGTTTTTATTAATTTCTGTTAAACCTCTATGCCTTGACACAACAAATCCATTAAATGCTTCTGCACTCCCCTAGTAACATGTGCACGCATACTAAAGAGTAATTCCAGGGAGCAGAGACTTCCTCTATCTCTGTTCCTGCTGTAATAGGGCTAGTTTTTAGATTAATTCAACAGAACGCAGCATTTGTTTGTTCAGTCAGTTCCAAGACTTTTGTACACACACACAGTTGGAATATACATAATAGAAAGTAGGCACATGGAAGTACTTAACAGGAAGCCAAGAAGAAAAAAGGAGAGTAGTCAGGCAGAAAAAAAGGAAGACCACATATTGACAGAGCCTTCAGTATCTGTGTTGTAACAGAAAAGTAGTATTCCTGTACTATAGCTTCATGACAAGCAATTATTTGGTAGTAATGCAATTCAAATTCAAGCTGTTCACTGAAATAGCTAACTGATCAGTTTCCACTTAGACAAGATCAACACCTTTTCTAGTGATAAAACTAGATGCTTGAAACTGTAAATTCTTTATTCCTGTAAATCAGTTGGTGCTTAATAGCAAAGTCACGTTTCACTGTTGCGAAGGTGTGCTTTAAAACACCAAATCTTATGACTTTTATGTTTATCATGTGACTCTTCTATTGAAAGCTTCAGAAGTACCCAAATGACCTTCCTTCTGTAATTCTGAGCATTATACCCTACCCATTCCCCATCAGTACTTATAAATACATTAATCTTTGAAGTATGCTCATCACTGACCAGTATAAATCCACAACTACAAATCATTACACATCTTAAAAACAAAAGACGTGAAGCTCAATTTGAGTCACCAGTGTGCCCTTGAAGAGGGCCAACCATATCCTGGGCTGCATCAAGAGAAGCGCAGCCAGCAGATCGAGGGAGGTGATTCTCCCCCTCTACTCTGCTCTTGTGAGATCCCACCTGGAATATTGCATCCAGTTCTGGAGCCCCTATTACAAGAGGGATATGGAGGTGCTGGAGCAAGTCCAGAGAAGGGCCACGAGAATGATCAGAGGGCTGGAGTGCCTCTCCTACAGGACAGACTGAGAGTGTTGGGGTTGTTCAGTCTGTAGAGGAGAAAGCTCCAAGGAGACCTTATCGTGGCCTTCCAGTATCTGAAGGGGGCCTATAAGAAAGCTGGTGAGAGACTTTTTAGGAGGTCTGAAAGTGATAGAACCAGGGGAAATGGGTGTAAGGTAGAGGATGGTAGATTTAGATTAGACATTAGGAGGAAGTTCTTCACTGTTAGGGTGGTGACACCTGGAACAGGTTACCCAGAGAGGTGGTGGAAGCCCCATGCCTGTAAGTTTTTAAGGCCAGGCTGGATGGGGCTCTGGGCAACCTAATGTAGTGGAAGGTGTCCCTGCTAGGCAGGGGGGTTGGAACTAGATCTTTAAGGTCCCTTACAACTCTGATGATTCTACAAAAACAAAACAAAACATATATATATATAAAACATACCTGACTTAATAGCTGTCCATGAAAAATGTTGTTAACCACATTCAAAACCTGTTTTATAAGTTTTCTTTGAGAAGCAGGGATAAGAGCTGGGTATCTGGTCCCTGTAGTCTCCAGTTCCTGCTGCACTTTATCCAAAAGTTCACAGAGAAATTCCTGAGCATCTTGCTGGGCATATCCTCTGAAGGCTGGAATTAGTCTCCACACAGAATGAAGCATTGCAAAAGGAGACACCAGTGCCCATTTGCCAGACCACATAACTTGGAACAAAGTGTGTAGCTCATGACAGAGAGAAATGTGCTTTGAACTGGGCTCCCTGGGCTGAATAAGTTCCATGTTTCTACTTTTTGATGCTCCTCCACTTAATCCAGAGGATAAATTAGGCCGCCTCACAAAGGAGGATACCTTTACTTTCTCTTGGTTCTCATTCACATTTAATGTTGAGGCAGCTCTTGACAGGTGTTTAGATGAAGATCTGGTTTTACCACTGGTTGCTGTTGCCAGCAGTTCCTGAGTTTGGTTGAGATCAAGCTTTAGAAAGCATTCTCGAAAAATAAGTAAGTGACTTAATACCTGCAGGATAGAATTCATATAGCATGTATTTCCCAAGTTTCTCAGTCCTGTTACCCCAGGAGTCACCGTGGGCCTTCGTTTAATTGGAGAATCACTGATTTTTTTCAGCCTTGCTTCATCTGAGGTATATGTTTCTTTCAACTCTGCCACAGATTCCATGTTCTGTGACATTTTTGGCAGGCAGGGTGCTATTTCCGAGGACATTCTAATCTGATTTTGTAAACGACTGCTCTTTCTTGGAGGCATCTTTTCAATCTCGGCTTTCAATTCACGCTTTCGTTCTTGCCTTCTCTTCCTAGCTTTGTCCCTTCTTTCCTCCTCTTCTTCCTGACGCCTTTCTTCTTCCAAAATCCTTTTTCCAGTAGGTGTCAACTCAAGCCATGATCTAAATATTTTGCCCAAGAACGCTCGTCGTCGGTGCCAGAGAGCTGTGAACATGCGATCTTCATTCCGAAGCGAGGCTTGGGCACCACCATGTGAAAGGTAAGAATCGTCACTTGTACCCATAGAACGCAAAGTCCTACCACTTCGAGTAATGCACTCATAGTTTTGACTCTTGATTGCACTTAATGTACTTCGCAACAGTTTTAAATCACCAGTTGCATTATCATTAAGAACATAATCATCACAGAGATAACAGAAAACATACAGCTCATTTACTTCCAATGCCACTGGGTGACTGCTCTCCTGAAAGTGCTTTAGTGCATGTTCTTCAATGTATCTTCCACATGCCACATGCGAGCAGCTGAGGCACGCCCACACAGATTCGGTAGTATTGCAGTCCACACAATGCCACTTCTGAGGATTCAGAATGGAATGATCTTGGGCCAGTCGCAAGCGTCCTATGTGCTTACACTTATCCATTGTTATAACTGAAATTGTTGAGATACACTGGCAAAACATATCATCCAAACTATTTTCTGTCCATGATACTTCAATCTGCAACTAAAAAAAAAAAAAAGTTGTGAACTACAGTTCATGAATACCCAACTGTATCACTTTAACAGGTGCCAGTATACCAGACGCATACTTGAGGTTAAGATCATGATCGCCATCCAACTAAGTCCCACCAAATACATAAAGGCAATCAGTTATGTGAAGCTACAGTCAACATCAACAGCAGTTGAACTTCAGACTACATGGTCTGAATATGCCTGTTTATATTTCCAGTACCTTCTGGCTAACGACTGATGCATACCAGCTACACTTTAGATTAGGCCTGGGGTTTTTGGAAGCTGTCGGTGCCCTATCCCTGGAAATGTCCAAGGTCAGGCTGGACAGAGCTTGGAGCCACCTGATCTAGTGGTAGATATCCTCGCCCACAGCGATCTTTGACTAGATTATCTTTGAAGATCCTTTCCAACCCAAAGCATTCCGTGACTCTAAAATACTCCTATTAATTCTATCCCTAAGCATACAGGTGCAGAAGAGCAAAGTTCACTTAAATTTATTATGTTTACACAGTGCCAACAGTTCAGACAAATGAGTCTTTATAAAACTCAAAGCCTTAATTACGCCACGCCTTTAATTAAATCACTGCACCTCTGTGCTCTGACAAGCCCATTATACCAGTGCTTTCTAAGACAATGTATCTTCAATAAGTACATTTTAACACCTCATACTAACACCTCAGAAAGAAAAACAGTGACCCGGAAAAAACCAGAACTTGACTTCTTCCAAGGACAGAAATACCATTTGACATCTACCTCACTTGCTGCAAACTTTATAAAAACCTCCATGCTGAACAGATCTTTCTAATCCATATCTTTAAAAAATTATTTAAAAATTTGGATAGCACTACCTTACCTTCTTTAGTGAGTTTATGTGGTAGCATTTATTTGTTCAAAGCTGCTGTATTTGCTTTCTCCTATAAGGTGAATTTACCTAAAACAAACAGGCAGGCTCTGACTGACAAAAATTAAAGAGACAGTGATTCATTCTTTGTTTTCGCCATCTTTCTTTCTACTATCTCTAGCCAAGAGATAGCATCTAGAGACAAACAATGTATTGGGAAGCAACTATATTTAATCTGGGGTGTCACTGCCCACAATGTCACTGCCTAAAAGGGCTAAATAAATAGCACACAGCACTAATACTATTCTGCTCAGGACTTAGCAGATGAAATGATTAATTCATCTGAGGAGTACCAAGGGTTCATCAAACATCTAGTCTATGCCAAGCAATACATGTTAAAATGCAAACACACTGTGGATGTGGCCTAGGTGGTATAACATCAACTTCCAGAATTCTGTGTTTTACAGATAAATAAAACTACGCTAAAAAAAAAATTGAGCAACTTAGGCAACACTGAGTAGAACCACCAAAAAAATTATACTCCAGCTTTTTTGTATTTGAATATAGTAATATTTCTCCATTTTTAGAGTTCTTAAATACATAATAATAGGATACTCAATTTAGAACAAATGTCTTAAGTTAGAATAAGCATGAGATCAAGGGAACTCCAAAATATAATGACATGACACCACTAAGAAAGGGAAACAGGTAAAATGTTGCAGCAGGATAGGAAAGCAGCTTTAATTTTCATCTAGTACTTAGATTAAAAGTGTAGTTAAAAGATTTTTTTTAAAAATGGCTTTGTTTGGTTAATTGGCCTATGGCTAGTGCCTTATTAGATACCAGCATAAGAGATACCAGCATAAGAGCTGTAACAACTCTCTCCAAGCACAAAGCCAGCATCCAGCACGGCATGTGTTGCATAGGCCTTATTCTGATATACAAAATATGTTGAGCCAGCTGTAGTGAAATTGATAAAAGTGTACACAGTTTTACATGCCCATATTAATTATTCTTACCGATTTATTTACTTATATTTATTTATTATCCATACTCACGGCACTGAAGAATTTCAGGTGCCATGACCTCCACGTACCCATTCAGTAATTCCCAGATTAAATACCAGACACAGTGTATCATGGGAGGTCAAGATCCCTTGTGTGCTATGGTCAACAGATCACAAAAATAATGGCTTGCCGAACTTTTTCAGCTTGCTAGCACCCTCAACATTCATTCATTCTAGAAGGCTGCCTATTTGTATGCTGCTAATGAGATTCTTTTACAAAGACTTGTGCATACTAAGTTTGCTTTTTACACTGTCATTTATAAATAAGACCACTAGTGCTGCCCCATGTTTTCTCATCCGACAATGTTTTCCCCAAAGCTGAGATTTTTCTAACACTGATAAAATTCACATATATTTCAGAGTTGAACTATGTACATTAATTCTCCCTGAACTTTTAAAGTAATACCTATATAAAGTGTGCGGCAAGAATTAAATGTGGTAGATAGGATTTTAAGAGACAAGATTCATCTTTGTGGTTTTGGGCACAGAAACAGATTCTGCTGCATAACATATTAGTAACGGTCTTTTCCCGCAGGCCAGCAAAGAACACTAAACCTTGCCTTCCCACAGGGCTGTCACATACAGCAATGCTGTCAGTCAGAGGAGTCTGACAGGTCAACCCTTTCTGGTTTTGTTAAAATCACTGTGTAAACACTGTGCTTTAATTTTCCTTCTTTTTAATATTATATGGTCAGAAAATTTGTTTTTCTTCATTTAAAAAATATTATCAAAACTACTTACATGCCTCAATCGGAAAGAGAGCAAAAGTAGACTGCTGATTACAGGACGACCACTGTGTAAACCAGGGTTACACAATCAAGCTCTTCATGCAAAAGCAACACGATTCCACGAAAGCGCAAGATCAGCGCCTTGAAGAGAAAAACCTAAAACCCCAGCTCCCCCACCAGCAACCAAGCCAGCATGACATTCTCCCACCTACATCGATGCGTGCAGAAAGGCAATGGAGTGGAAAGGAGGAGGGGAAGGAAACATCTTGTCATGGGGGAAGTCTTTCTTTGAAGCAAATGTGAAAAAAATCAAAATGCAGAGTTTTGTCAAAACGACTGCAAAAAATCTAAGAGACTAACTGAGACTAAGAAAACTTAAGCTAAACATTAAGCAGCACAGTGACAGTATGAATTTTTTTTAAGACATGGAGTACTGACATATTGAGATCACATCAAGTTACAAAATTTTAAAACTTAACCTTAGAACCAAGACTTGGCAAGATTAATAACTTGAGGAAAAAAAACAAGAGTAAAGTGACAGATAATGGTGGGGAAAAAAAATACTGCATATTCATTCCCACACCCACTGGAAAGCTGCAACTGGAATAAAATAGTGCAAGCAAATGCTCCAATGTTAACATTCCTTAAAGAAAGTTATTCAGCACTAGTTTCTGCATTCTTCTCTCCCGAGATCCAGTTGTGTGCACACACACAAAGAAACTGTGAATTAGTTGACCAGCACTTCAGAGATCAAGCCCCTCTGTGTTCTTAGCACAGACCTGAGATAAAGTAGTAAGCAAAACAACAAGTACAAACACACATAATAGCACTACTGAAAGCACTAAGTTGTGTGGGAAAATAGAAATATACAAAAGTCTTATCTTGCTCCAGTTTCACAAACTAGAAATAAAGATATAAGAAATAGGATTTTTTTTTCATTGAACCATATTTCAACCTTACTGACATGCTCATTTCTTCAGTTTCACTAAAGAATGGCTGGCAAAATGTACATTTTGGGGTGACTCATGAGCTGAAAAAGCACTCGATGACAAAAAACAACAAACAGGTATTTTCTTTCATTTGTGTTCCATGTAAACAAGAAATGAAGATTCATCTTCACTGGTAGATAAATTTTAAAATTGTAACTCTAAATACAAAGAAAAATAATTTTCCACTTAGCCACTACTTTACTGATTAATTCTTTGACACATAAATGAAAAATCTATCAAAAGATGTGGTCAAAAGGTCAAAAGTCTATAATCTCAAACGCTTGACTAGTAATGCAGTATTTAGGTTTTACAAGTCTATATATACACAGAAAGAGAGAGATACCATGTGCTTGCCATCAATATTCTGTTTTTAAATCAGATGACAGTTTACCAACTGATTTTCACCAGGTTAAGACTACTTGTTCAATAGATTAAAAAAACAACCAAACAATACAACAAAAACCCCAAACAAACACACACAAAACCCCCTCCAAACACCAGGAATCGCGAGTAACTAAACAACTGAAAGTCTTAGAAAACAAGTATGCTAACATATTTTTTAAGAAAACAGCCACTAAACACTGATGTGCACAATTACAAGGTGCACTACAGTGCAGCCAGGCATAACAGCGAGACTGAAAAATCAAAACAGCACTTTGAAAAGAAATTTTGTAAATTACTTCTGATTTTTAACGGCGTAGCCTTTGACAAGAGACTCCCCCATTTCTTTTCTCTGGAGCCATACAGATAGTCACTTTACGTTTTGTCTGTTTGTTTGTTTTCTTTTCCCCACCACCTAAGGGATATATATCCAGCGTGCTGCCTATAAGTCCACATTTACACCAGGACACCAAGATATCGGTATAGCATTACATTCAATGTATCTTATTGCATATAACCGCACATTTCCTGCGGTTTAGAGTTTAAGGTAAACAAATAGTTCAGATTGAAGCACTTTCACAGAAGCATGAAAAAACACTGTGTTTCTTATTACTCTGGATTTACACTTGACAGTTTTTCCGATTTAGAAAAAATAAGCATCTCTGACTGCTGACAGCTCCTCGGGACAACGCCTGGGTCCAGTTCTGACAGCCCTTGCCAAGCAAAGACTCTCAACTAAGTTCACCCACGGCTCGATATCGGAATACGAGCGTGCCCACGACTATTTCGGTACAAAGATTCGGTGCTTCCCGGCGCGCCGCGACATGGCGCGACACTTCGCTTTTCGATGACAACAAGCGGCATGCAAGGGACCCAAGCGGCTGGCCTTGCAGCCACGCTCCGCGACACGGCTCACCGACACCATCTCCTCCTTCTCCAGTCTCCGTCACCTCGACTCCCTTCCAACCCCTCTGGGACGCGTGAGGGGCCCGGGCCCAACGCAGGGGCCCGGCGGGCTCCGCGGTACACACCGAGAGCGGCGAGGAGGCGGCGGGACGCCTCCTGCCCACGGCCGGCGGGTTAGGACAGTCTTGGGGCCCCCTCTCCCCGCCAGAGCCGTTAGGACGGCCGCGACCCCCTCACTCCCGCCCCGGCGGCTTTCCCCCGGCCCCGTGCTGTGCCCAGCTCACCCCCGCGGCAGCGACCGCCTCCTCTCAGGTGCCTCTCCGCGAGCACTACGCCACTGCTACCACCCCTCCCCGGAGTAAAGGGTGCCGTCAACCCCAGCTCCTCACCGCCGGGCACCTGCCCCCTGTGGAGCTCCCGCCAGCCGCCCCCGGGCGGAGGGGTGCCACAGCCGTCGTTCCGCTCCCGCCCACCACCCCCGCNCGCGGAGGCCTCCCCCCCGCACCCTCCCGCCCGCGCAGGGATCCCCGCTCCCGCTTCCCCTCCGCCGCAGCCGCCCTCCCACGGGTGGGAAGCGGGCGTCGGGAGGGCAGCCGCGGGTAAAACAGCAGTGTCGAGCTCGTGGGGATGCACCGCTAGGGACAACCGCTCCTCCTCCCACCCCCCCAAAAAAACCCCACCATCACGGGTGCCACGGGCTGGGCCGTACCGTACACCCACCTGCCAGGCGCAGGGCGGGAAAGACCGATCGCCATGTGCTGACAGTGGGTCCGTCACCAGATTTGTAGTTGGCAACCGAAGTCCTTCCCACGTCTCCTCCTACCTCCCCCGGCCTCCCCCGCCCACCGCCGCCAGCCCAAGCGGGCCGGTCCCGCGGGGCCGGGCGCAGGAAGCCCGTCGGGGAGCGACGGTACCGCTGTGCTGGTCGGGGGCTGAGGCAGGCGGGGCGGGCGGGCTTTGAAAGGCGGTTCACGAGGTACCTAGGAGCTATTTTGGCCCACAGCTTCTGCTCACAAGGCACCTGTTTTCCCTGAAGCGGGTCTGTACTCTGCAAGGGAGTAGAGAGGTCTCAGGCTTGAAGCGAGTTTCCTGATTTTCTTTCCTACATTTCACGCGTGTTTGCCTTTCGGTGGCCTTGTTCTTGCTCGGCCGGAGGAAGACTTCTGTTCGCATTTCCCCTGTCAGAGTCCGGCCCGGCCCGGCCGGGCATCACCCAGGGCTTACAGGTGCCCGGAGCTATTTCTGGCCTCACCACTGCTAGAGTCTGGCTGCCAAGACATGGTACAACGCACCACACAGGGGATCTCAGCCGGTGAAACTCCTTCACATCTCTCCGTGTTATTTTTTGTGGAAATTTCTGCAAGGCAGCTCATACACACAAACACACAAAACAAACCAAACAAAAAATCCCAACAAAAAACAACTCCCCCCAAAAAAACAAACACAAACCAAACCAAGCCAAGCAAAAAAACCCCAACCAAACAAACAAAAAACCCCAACCCCCTAAAAAACGACCACTAAAAAGACTAAAGAGCTCCTATCAGGCCCCTGTCATCTATCTATCGAGTACTTTTCCAGTCTTGAGTTTCATTAAAGAAATTTAAACAGGGAACAAGTAAACTTGCACCCTGCAGATGTCCTGTTTTGTAAACCTGAAGCATCTTTATACTGGTCCTTTTAAAACTAAACTTTCTGAAGTGCAGCCAGATCTTTTTTATCTGCTTTCCAATTCTGCTTGTCCTGAAGTGAGTTACCTTACCTTCTGTTCTGCCCTGGGATGTACTGGGTGGCTGTGTACAGGCTGCCTGTGTCGGGAGCAAGAGGTATCTGGTGAAAAATCCCTCCTGATTGAGCCGGTATCACTTTTTGCATCCGAGGCTGGCTTTTGGGTTCTGTGAACCTGCCCAGAAAGACGGTGCATGGTGCTGCTACCAATTGCAGAACATGGTTATGGTTTGTGTATAGTGCTTCTAAGAAATGATAAGCAAGTGATGGCTTGATAAAGAGCAAGAGCACTTCAGATCCCCCCCTCTTGTTTCGGATCTGTTAGGCGTCAGGATGTTTTCATGACACCATCATAATTTCACACATCTGTTTCTGTGTTTCTAACTGTGCCGTCACAGAGAACATGTTTCAGTTTAAAACTTGCAATCCATAGGCCCCAGTAGTCTCAGTTCTCCTCTAGTAGAGCCTTCCAGTTCTTGCTGTTTCTAATGAGACTGCTGAGATTATGTTAGCAGGATGCAGCCAAAAGGCACAATTCAATTTTCCTGCAGGGTCACTTTATCATGGTGCTTTCAGACCCTCATAAAAATATTGTATTGTATTCTATTATATTATTAATAAATATATGGAGTATGTGGATAAAGTCAATTCACTAGGCTTCTCTCATGATTCCAGTGTTTCTCACTTCTAAATGTCAAGTGAGGAATACTGTTGCCTAATGAAATATTTATAAAAACTCTTCATGTACAGTGATTCCATCTATTTGCATGTCCCTCTTAGGTGTTTTTCAGACACTTTCACAATTTTCAAATAACTGTTTTTGTCAAGTTGTTATCTCTCTAACAGTCGCCATTCCTCCTTCAGTCACAGTTGGAAAACTAACCCTCCCATAGAGATAGGTTGCTGGAATTCCTTTACAATATTCTCACACTCCGTACCTAAATCAAGTTGTGTGCCTATCTCTGTCAGTTAAACGTGAGTTGAATATTCTCTCAAGACCAGACTGACCTAACAACAAACCCTACTGTAACCTCTTCAGCTGCATTGGCAGGCTGCTTTCGTGTGAGCTCCTCAGCCCCTCTACATCTCTAGAGGGGGAAAGCTCAGACTCCTGATGCCTCCACACTCACTAGAGGTCTCGTCCGTGTGGTCTGGGTGGATGAAGCCTAGCTGAGTCTCAGGGTATTACCATTCAGGGGACTGAGAAACAATCCCAAATCCTGGTTTTCCTAATCATCCAGAGGAGTCTTTGATCTGGGCCACTTACAGCTGGGACCAGCAATATAAATGGGAAATGGTGGCTCTCAGACATGCATATGCTTAGCATTGCTGCAGAGTTGATTCGTTCATACATAGCCTGAGGCCTCTCACCAACACCCTTCATGCCCTTAACTGCCACATTTAACAGCCATTCCTGAGATAATTTTGATCCTCAAAAGTTCTTCTTTACTTCTCCTATTTTTATATCTTGGTAAGCAACAATCTCTCTAAGGCACAGTGCTACTCCTTTCTCTTTCACCAAATACAGCCTATCTTTCAAAACCCTGTTCTAGAGATAACAGAGATTTGCCATGTCTCAGCTATCTCTGCAGTATCTGATTTAGCACAGAATAGACAGAGGTTTTGGTTTGGTTTGGGGTTTTTGGGGTGTTTTTTTTTTGTTTGGGTTTTTTTGGGGAGTGGGTTCCCTGTGTTAATGGGCAACATTTCAGATGATTTTGAGTAAGTACACTTCATAGTCTTACTGAGTTAGGGCGGCCTTCAAACTTTTCCTGCTGTGTTGGCTTATCCACTGTGAAGTATTGCATTGAAATGGGGATTTGATCGGGCATAACAGGTAAATCACTGAATTGCTATGTGCTGCTCTTACCATATTTATCCTGCTTTAGATGTGCCTTTGGTTACATCCAGCTTAAATTTTTTTGCCTTCCTTTAACCTTTCTCACAGTCATATATTTATTCTCCTAATGGCCACATTAAAAATATTCAAGGCTGGTAAGAGAATTCCTGAGCCTTAGGGACACTTATAAGACCCACATCACTTCCACCATACAGATATTACGGCTAGAATGTTTGTGATTTATTGAGACAGCCAGAAATTTATTTCCTAAATGTAATTTAACATTAAATTTGTTGGGTATTTATGAAAATGGATGCCCGGTATAGAATATGTTGTCAAGAAGCAAGCAAATATAATAAATCCCTGAAAGTAATGTAAGCTCATATCTTCCTATTACATGTCAAAACATTTTCTGGAGAGGAAAACATCACCTGTGACTCAATGTTAAAAACTTTCCAATATGGCAAATAGTTCAAATGTATTCTTTAAATGGTCCCTAGTATTATATACACTTACTGCATTAATAAAACTGAAAATACATTTACTCATTCCATTTGATGGGTGGAGGCATCATAAACAGTTATTTCAAATGAGGCACCTGAACTTTTACAAATGCCTGAAATTTTAAATTTCTGTCAAATATAAGCATAATTATAAAACAGTAATGGCTTTTGATATTCAAGAACAACAAAGGGGTAGGTTAACCAAACCTTCTGAGTCTATTTGAAAAGAGAACTCACGTGATACAGTGTATGCTTGAAAACTGGAGACATAGCCATCCCTGTCTCTACTAAGTTTGGGTCTGGTTTTGTGGTTTCAATGTTCAGAACTGGTGAAAAGGGAGAGACAAAGAGAAAGTCTTACTTAAGCTTATGAAAGGAAAAGTGAACTTTAAACAAATATGGTGCCACTTTCTATCTTGGCTGTTGTGAACAATGTTAGTTGTGTGCAGCACCCCAGTTTGGAGTGGTGTACCTGTGTGCCCATGGCACTTGCAGAGTATAATGTCACCCTGGCAGCCACACTGCTTGGGTGTGAGGGCACACTTGTCACATTTCTGGTCTCAAGCTGCCTGCATCCACACTGCTTGCACCAGGAACTGTTTGGATTTCAAGCTGCTTCTACATAAAATTTCTCCCCTTGGAGAGCCAGTGGGCTTCCCTGAAGTGCAGGGCAATATTGGTCATCAGGAAATTCGTACTTTTGCTTTCATGATGGTACAGACATGTCCTGTGTAGACATAAGCAGATGGCGCTGACAATATGGAGTTAATTTCACATCTGAGGCACAGAAAATAGATAGGATGGCAGGACAGAGAATAAATCACAAAGTTGCATAATTCATATGAACAGCTTGATGGTTTCCAGTTCAGCACTAGATGATAAATGGAGAACTTTTTTCCCTGAGACAGGGGAAGCATTTTAATACAGCACATAAGATGAGGAATCTTTGAAAGCTTATCTAAAAGCTTGATACACATATACATCAGTACTTTCATCTTTTGGGAATGTTTTCATTCTTATGTTCATGAAACATCTGTAGTGGGCATTTGTTGTGTTGCCATGTTTCTTGATACAAACTAACTACTTTATCTGTAAACAGATTTAGTACTCAAATTATATCTGTGACCCTGAAAATAACACAGGATTTTCATCAGCTCCTGTGAAAATTTTGGGCTACAGTTCAGTTCAAGGTGAAAACATGTATGTGTTGGTGTCCACATATGAGCTAGGTGTTTAATTCCCACTACATTTGTAGGAGAGGTTGGGGGGGGTTGGGCCTACCCTTCTGGAAAGGCATTAGTTCCCATATGTTCTGTGCCATATCTACTAACTCCAGGGAGATGTCTCAGATACCTTAGGGATGTTTACATTGCTTTAAGTGCCAACCTGTGGGCAACTTCATCAAGCTTTGGATCTCCATTGGCTCTATCAGGAATGCAGACACATTTAGTTGCCTAAATATAGGCCCTAGAGATGGCCACGGACATCAAAGCCATCCTCAGAGGCTGACTGCCACGATGGAGGGTCTGCAGAACAACAAAAACCTTCCTGGAGCTGCCTTTGGGACTGCACTTCTCCCTGGCATCAGGCTTCTCAGTGGTATCAGATGCCTTATCCTTAGGAAATGTAATCCTGCATTTAGCCTGTGAGTGGATACTTGGGTTTGGGTGTCTGCCTGGTGCACTGGATCTTACCTCCACTCACAACACTGAGCTTTGACTGGGTCCGAACATAGAAGATATATTTTGCAAATATGTATTTTTCACAAACGGGATGAAAGCTTGGGAGGATTCATGAGACTTCAAATGATTTGGAGGCCTAAAAAACCAGCAAAAAATGTTAAGTGTACATTTAACATTATGAATCACTAGATATTTTTCCAAGAATTTACCTCTTTTCTGTATAAGAATAAATGTAACAGAAAATACTAATTTTAATGCTTATTTGAGAGAAAATTTTCATTGTCAAGGTTAATGCCATGCTTATTCCACTCCTCTTTCTCTCATTTGACTTCCCTTCACTTATTCACATTGGTTTTGCTAGGCAAATTTAGAGAACTCCATCCTCACGTCTGAAATGGTTTAGCAGTAAGGAAGTATTTGGGCCAGGGATTTTGAAGGCCTATTGACAATATACCAAAATGCTTAATGACACTTCAGGGTTTTTGGCTTATTACTTCTCATTTTTAAATGGTTTGAAATAGAAGTGAAAATTAAACAAACAGTTGTTTAGGCAAGTGCTATGGATTTTAAATGACAGGTCTAAGGCTCTATGGTTCTTTTTCATTATTAGGCATTTGGTTTGCACTCCTTGTACTTCTGAGTCCCAGCTGTAACACAAATTACTAAAAATGCTCAAACAGGTTCTTTTCCTGCCAATCTTTAACAGAAAACAACTAAATATGCATTGGAAATGTCAAGAGGCAGAATTTAATGCTACAAAAAAGTACCAATCAAGTCTGCCAGTGCTCTTTGTAAGGACAAGGCTATAGTGAAAAATGTTTTTCATTTTAAAACTCAGGAGCCATCCTATACAACTCTGGATCCAACATATCCTGGTGAAAACATGCTTGTCAGTATCTTCTTCATCTATTTTGCTGGGACTTGTTCTACTACTGTGCACAAGGGGTGCTGCGAAGGAGAATGCAACGTGATTGACATCTGATTTTGTTATACTTACATTAAACCTGACTTCGAGTCTAGACACCATAAGGACATTTCTTAGTGATGTTGGGGTTAACAAAGGAATGTTGCTCTGATTAACTCTTAATCCATTGTCAGTTTTATGCTCCTATTCTATCATCCAGAAGGAAAGTGCCCTCCTCGGCAGGTACTTTCATATACTGGATCTAGCTGCCAGTGTTCAGAATCTCTAGCGTTTCCTCTTTCCCTTTGCTCTGCATGAGCCTGGAAAGCCATGTCTCACACTCTCCCCAGAATACAAAGCACTGCTAGTGCATGACCCCACTCCTTGTCCAAATGCTGAGTCCTTTTCTTCTGCTCTGAGAGCTTGTTCTGCATGACAGTGCTTGTGTCTTTAACACGTCTTTTGTGTGGCAAGTTCTGCTCTGAGCTTTGCCATGGATCTCCCATCGAGGTCAACGGAATTGGTAAGTATGTCTGCATAGCTCAGCCCTGCTTTACTGTAAGAGCCAAGAAAGGCAAAGTAGTGGGATGTGATAAATGTCTTTCTCTGGATGCTGACTGTCACAGCTACTGTGTCTTACTTGCTCCTCGAAGGGAAGAATGAGAGCACAGCTTGCTTTGGCCCCAGCCCTTTTCCTACTCTCATCCTCCCAGGCATATGGTGGAGCATCCATACAGCCACACAGGGTGTTACTATCACAAATGTCCTTATTCCTCCTTGCCAAAAGGGACCAGATCAAAACAGATCTGTTGCTGGGTTTGGAGATCAATGACTTGAGGTTCATAGAGTTTGCTCGAGCCAAGCTGAAGATTCAGTTTCAGTTTACTTCAGCTGTAAGTGCCTATGTCCATGGACTTCAGAGGGAGCTGTGTCTGAGGATAGACTTGGACCAGCAAATATTGAAGCTGGCCAAAGAAACTGGACTTGATTTGGCCCCTGTCACAATCTATAATTAACACTATTAAATAGGCAGAAGGAGGATATGCTTGTCCCATTTGTTTTGCTACTGTGCACTATTTAGTTAGTTTTCTAGCCACACATTTAGTGGCTAGTAATTCCCCTTGGTTTTATCTAACACCTGTCTTCTGCGCTGAGATTAGACTGTACCCTTCTGTAGGTTTTTTAGACTTTTATAAGCTTACTAAATAAGCTTTTTGTTATTGAATGTCTCACACCAAGTCTTTGTTTGGTACCTCAGCTGAGAATAAGCTCATTGAAATACCTCTGCAACTGGAAAAAAATAACACCTGCAAAAAAATTATGTGGACTTTTGGGCATTATTGTTGACATCGCACGCACCGCATGGTACCATGCCAGTATTTCTGCCTTCAGATGTAAATGCCTGTGCATATGCTGCTTTTCAATTAAACTGTAGTATAATTCGTTGAAGTTTAGCCAAAGAAAGCCAGTGAATGGAAATACTTCAATGATACATTAGGATTTAGTTAAAGACTTTGCATTTGTTTTCTTAACCAAATGTAAACCGATTGTGTAGTTGCCCATAGGAGAGAAGATTGTACTTGGGTTTTGTTTGAGCGCCAGTGTTAACGATCAGTGCTCAAGCGTTTTAGATTTCAATCTTAAATTAGCAATTTAAAGACAACAAAGAATGATTTTCATGCTTGTCAGTTCTGATTAATGTAACATTAACCCCTAGAGAAGAGTATATTCCTGCAGTACTTTATTTCAAGTTGCAAGAGACCAGCACTGGGAAACAATGAAAGGCTGTTTGGGGCTGGTTTTGGCTTTTTTTTTTTGCTCCTCCTCATTTTTTTTTGGACTTGAATCGTGACGATACTACTATGTACTGGCGCTATCACTCTTCTTGAGGGTCTTGCGGTTGTTATTTTCCAAGGTATGTGACAATGAGAGATTTCCTAAGTTGCACCCCTACCAGGTTAATGCCATTCCATTGCTTTTTACAGATCCCGGCACTGGTTTTGCTGCTCCCGTGTCGATCCCGAGGAGACCCAGCTATAGTACCTTGCTGATCTGAGCTTTCGAGAGCAAAAGCGGCTGGGAGCATGCACAGGAAATTTATGTGCCTCTCCCCTGCTGAGGAAATTACGGAGAGAGGAAACAAAACCAGAATGTGAAAGTGGCAAATAAAATAAGAGCTGTTTTGCTGTAAAAACTGTTGCTTTTTCACAATTGTCTGTAAAAACAAAATTTGCTGCGATTTCCCTAAGTGTAGAGCAGCAGTTTAAATGGTTGCTTTTTGTTATCCCCAATTTGGAGATGGTGAGATAGTTGAGATATAAAGAGGATGGTAGAGATAAGGAGAGGCCATGCAATAGTGTGCTTGTTATGTGGGGTGGATTAGGTTGTGAATGAGGGACCTCTGCTTCCCCATGTCCCTTCCCAGAGTAGGGTTAGACAGAAATTCGATCTATATAAGACAGCAAAAGATCTGCCACTGATATAGATAATGTTCCCCAGAATGATGCTACATTTGCAGTGTGCTCAGTTGACTCTCTGCAGAAAATGCTCCTCATGCATGGTTAAATGAAGGCTTCAAGTCAGGAAAAAGAAGTTGCATTAGAAGAAAAAAACCCCAACCAACCAACCAAAAAATACCTTTGGAAAGTTTCAGCTTTCCAAATTGCAGCAACTAGATGAACAGTTTTGTATACAACTTTCGCTAGCCTTCGAAATAATTCAAATATATCCTCTAGTGGTTGCAATCTCACTCACCCAGCAACCCCTCTGTGGCACAAGTGAAGACCATAAAACCTCAGCAGGGGCACAGGGAAAAAAACACCAAACCCAACCCCCCTCCCAAACCCCTGCATTTCTTTCACCCTAGCTGTTTACATCTATGTGTGTGTTTCCAGGGGTTTAGGCCACATTTTGTTTTGCTTGCCTTCTGTTACTGTCTAAACATTGGGAGTGGAGAGCCAACAGCTGCCTCACATGAGCCCATCATGTAGCAGTAAAAGCAAAGAAATGCATACCTATTGAACAATGTGCACTTTTTGTGCTTGCTTTATTTCCCTTGACTCCAGCAGAAGCCCGAGGATCTGCAGGAACTATAGACCGGGTCTTGAAGGAAGACTTATGCTTCATGTATTTATTTTTCCATGATTTTTCCATGTCCATTTGGAAACATTCATGGATTGGAATGAAAGATAGGTGCATGGCCTATGTGTATGTATACATGTGTATATATACAAGTAATATGGTATGTCACCCGTGCCACATATAATCATGACTTTTCTTTTATATCAGAATATTTGTACCAGAGCCTCTGACATCAACCATGGCATGACCTGCCATCTGAGTCCCCACATGAGCTGTATGCCAGGAGTGGACAGATACCCACAGATTCCAGAGAGAAGGTGCTCAAAGTGGGGGGCTGCAGATATGCCTCTGCGCACATATCTCACCCAGGCTCCTCCAAAGCCAATCAAAAGCCCCATGAGGAGATCACAGAATCACAGAATCATTACGGTTGGAAAGGACCCTCAAGATCATCTAGTCCAACTGATAGCCCTACACTACTCTTACCCCTAAATCATCCCCTGAAGAAACACATCTATCCTCTTCTTAAAAACCTCCAGGGATGGCGACTCCACCACCTCCCTGGGCAGCCTATTCCAATATCTCACCACTCTTTCAGTAAAGAAATTCTTCCTAATATCTAATCTAAACCTACCCTGGCACAACTTAAGCCCATTCCCTCTAGTCCTGTCACTAGTCACAAGGGAGAAGAGGCCAACACCTGCCTCCCTAGAATGACCTTTCAAGTAGCTGAAGAGAGCGATAAGGTCTCCCCTCAGCCTCCTCTTCTCCAGGCTAAACAACCCCAACTCCCTAAGCCTCTCCTCATAAGGCCTGTTCTCCAGACCCCTGATAAGCTTAGTTGCCCTTCTCTGCACCCTCTCCAGTACGTCCATGTCCTTCCTATACTGCAGTGCCCAAAACTGCACACAGTACTCGAGGTGTGGCCTCACCAGTGCCGAGTACAGTGGCAAGATCACCTCCCTGCTCCTGCTGGTCACACTATTCCTGATACAAGCCAGGATGCCATTGGCCTTCTTAGCCACCTGGGCACACTGCTGACTCATGTTCAGCTGGCTGTCAATCAGCACCCCCAGGTCCTTCTCTGCTGGGGAGCTCTCCAGCCACTCCTTCCCGAGCCTGTAGCACTGCTGGGGGTTGTTACGCCCAAAATGCAGGACTCCATATTTACCCTTATTAAAACTCATAAGATGATAAGATGCATGCTCAGGTGGTCTTGCCACTGCTTTTTGAATCTCCCTTACAATCTCCAAGATGCTGGCTTATTAATGCTATGACTGGACAGCAAGGCTCACAGGTGGATGCACAGGGTAGGTGGGGAGCTGCACTGGAGCCCTGCAACAGCCTGAAGGGCAGCTCTGCAGCAGAGGAGTGTGAGGAAGCAGCCATGTAAGTTCATCTCCAACAAGATGTGATAGACTGACAGCAGCATCCTGCTCCTTTAGGCATAATACAAATGTGTAGCAAAAGGAAGTTCTTACAGTGAAGAGTCTGTGTTTTTAGTTGATGATATAGACACTGGGGTTAGGACAGGAAATGTATGGTATTAATTTATTGTAGTTGTCATGCTTCTTGGGCTGCTTCACCTGCATGGGGCTAAGTACTAGTAAGTTCTTCTTGGCGACAACTGGCTTTCCAAAACTTGAGGTTCCTTTCAGAACACTTACATAAGGAAAGAAGAAAAAGGAAAATAATGAACATCTGGAAACATGCTGGAAAACTAATGATGTTTTCTCCAGAGGGTGGGCGTTCCCTCCCCACATGAGAGGGAGGGACTAGGGGAGCAGAGTGAAGGATTAATTCCCTGCGGAAGTTGCTCAGGAGTAAACCTCTTTGCTCACTCAAGCTCTGGCTCTGTATAAGAGGAGGGAAGAGGAAGGTTAGTCAGATCCAGGAGCAAGGGTGCTCCCTCAGCCCCCAAAGGCAGCCCCTAGAGAAGGGAAAAATAATGCTGGCTCACACTGTTTTACATGTGTGAAGTCACACACCTTCCTGCCTGTAACAGGTTCTTTTTTTTTTTTGAGCCTAACCTAGTCTTTTGACAACTTCTGATGCTGACATTCAGCACAGTTTACTGTACAGTCACTCAGTGCTATTGTGGTGGAGTTTCATGAGAACTGCAATTACAAAACAGATGAGGCACTGGTTTACACAGAGGAGGTGGTGGTGTAATTTCTGTGGTTCTGCTGCCAAGATATTCAGGAACTAGGGCTCGTGGCAGACTCTGATACGCTCTTTGTAGGCAGTGAGAAGTTCAAGATGTCACTTTAAGAAACATGAGTTGAAAATCCAATTCTGAAATATGGGTGAACCTACCTCCTTAGTATACTAGAACTTGAAGCAATTCAAGGAAATGTATTTCCTATTTGTTTACTTCAAATCCTCAACAATATGGTGGGAATAATGAGGTCCACTGCTTGGGTACTTGTCTCCTTTCTTTACCTGTTCAAGGGATTTTGGTGCTACACCACGCGAGCGAGTCTTTTATGCAATACAGGTGAGAAAATACTGCAATAAAATGGGAGGACAAGATTGTGAAACCTCCAATGGTGGCAAAGGACATTTGGCAGGCATGACCCTTGAAACCACTTTGTTTTCTTTAATGGCTAGATTTCAAAGCAATGAGATTTTTCTGACTTCCCAGGCTTTTCACCAAAATTAATCTTTTGGTAGACCTCTCTGTGAAGCACACACTGACCTTGGAATACAGCAGTGATTTAGGTCTTATAGGCCCAGTTTGAAACATCTTTCTGCTTTAGGTTTAAACATATATTCTCTATGAGGTGTGGCTTGTACAGCATATGTATTCGAATTTGTCCTGTGGAAGATCATAGGATCAAAGAACCACAGTTTACTTCTTGCTGAAAGGGACATGAGGAGGTCTCTGGTCCAAACCCCCACTCTAAGAAGGATCAGCTGTGAGATGAGGCCGAGCTGCTTACTATCTAATCCAGTTGGGACTTGAAAACCTCCAAGGACGGAGGCTACAGAGCTTCACAGGGCAGTGTGTACCATTGTTTGAGTGTCTTCATGGGGAAAGAATATAGAATCATCAAGGTTGGAAGGGACCTCCAGAGGTCATCTAGTCCAACCCCCGTACGGTGAGCAGGGACATCCCCAACTAAATCAGGTTGCCCAGAACCCTGTCCATCCCCACCTTGAATACTTCCAGGGATGGGGCCTCAACCACCTCCCTGGGCAACCTGTTTCAGTGTTCCACTACTGTCATGGTAAGGAACAAATATGTCTTTATATCCTGTCTGAAGCTCTTGTCTTTTAACTCATGCCCATTGCCTCTCACCCTCGCAGCAGGCTATTAGCAGCCTGGATCCCTCTCCATAACCATCTTGTTAGAGGCTGCTGTCAGGTCCCCACCAAGCTATTTCAGCTCCAAGTTGAGCCAGCTCCTGTCAGCCTCTCCTCATGGGGCAGATATATGAGATCTGTGCCTCCTTCCAGGATGGCCTGACCAAAAGAAATTGGAGATGTGTAATGTGGTGCTTGCCCCATGCTCCCTGCTGTCAGGAAGGACCTTGTGTGGCCACTGACTCTAGCTGTGGGCGCTGCCATTTAAAAAACATGGTGGACAGGTGCAGAGAGCCATAAAAAGTATATAACCAGATCTGCTAGGAAAGGTTAAAGGAACTGGATTTACTTAAGCTGGAAATGAACAGAGCACTTGCAGAGCAGGGGTGAGGGAAAAGGATAACAAAAGTCTTCTGATGGTTAGAGGTTTGTTACATTGCAGGTGGTGGTCATCTGTCTTTGATAGCCACTAGGGGTAAGAAAATAGAAATTATGTGCAATTTTGAACACAGATGATGTGGGTTATATATAAGGAAAAACATTCAAATGAAGTAAAAGAGCAAGACAGTGCTACTCTTACACTGCAAGGCCTTGAGCTTTATGCAAAGGGCATATTTTGAGATATTTTTTAAAATCCTCTTTTCCTAGATGTTAAACTAGGAAATAAAATGATGACCCTTACAGTATGAGGTTGTGCTCCTGTATAACCTATTCCTTTCATACCACTGCAATCTGCTCATGGATGGTCAACATGCCTCACAGGGACCATACATGTCGCTGACACAAAACAGTTATCTTGCCATTGAGTGCATCAGAGATTGGGACGTCATGGTCATGGATGCTGTAATGATAGGATGAAAAGATGGTCTCTCCACGAAGAGACTTAAGCTAAATAAAAAGCAAGGAAAAAGTAATCAGTACAGGCAGGGATGTAGGAAGAAAGATGAAGCAAAAAACCACTGTTCTTGCAACCCAGGTAGGCTCATAATACCTTGGGTATGTTAGCAGCAGCATCTCTCAAGCAGCAGCAGAAAGGAAATTGTTGGTAGTGCTCACCGCAGTGCCACAGGCATTTCCTGCTCTAATTATAGATGTTGTGGTATCTGGGCATGACACCAGGGGCATCGCATGGACTTGCTGGACTGCTGCTCTGCCGCGAATTGCAGAGTGCAGACCTTAAATGGTCTGGTCACTGGCGATAAGCACTGGGACTTTCCAGTGGTGACCACCGTAGGTAGTTTGTGGCTGAGAGGATGACAACTACAGCGAAGAGCTTTCAAATCGTCATTTAAAGTGAAAGGTAAAGCCAGCAGGAGTCTGTGGGCATTTGCAAAGACATCCGGGCTGTTGTATGGGAAACAAAGCAGTTACTGTGACAGTTAAAAGTGCCCGGTTTTTTGCCAGTGTCCTCAGTTAACAGAGCTATTTTTAAAACTAAAAATATTTGTGTTTATAATGTTTTTTTCACCTTGCAAATTTTTTAAACATTGACCAACATTCTTTATGAAATCATCACTTTGGTTTTTGGGGTTTTTTTTTGGGGGTGGGGGGGTATAAACAGGTCCACAGGGTCCACAGCTGTAGCTACCACTGCTGCTCCCTGGTATATGCCCCAGGCCCAGATCCATGCAGGCTTCCTCTGGAACAGCTCTAGAGGAGATTTTACTTTTAGCTTGTGGGGAAAGGATGCTGTCTTTCTGGTGAATTTTCATTTGGGCCTCTCAAAACATCTGATTATTCAGAAGTCTTGGATGTCAACATGTATGAAAAAGTTGAACCCAAGCGTTGCTGGGTGAGACTGTGCAAAGCCAAGTTTGGATGTTGCTATCTAGTCCAGATGAAATATTAAGGTGGAGTGAAAGCAGGTCCTCATCCTCACTGTGAGTGGCATTTGCATTGCACTGAATTGGCCTGCCCCGAATTTAAGAATTTCCATGGGATTTTCCTGCTTGTTCCCTGTCTCCTTTATGCTTGGGAGAGAATACAGATGAAGGAATTATGGAGACAAAGGGATTATGCTACATATTCCATATTCTTCATTATTTAAAAATCATTTTAAACTTTTGTTTACCTAGGGGCCCTTGGGCACAACTTCCTCTCCCTACCTGAACAATCTGGCAGGTGTGGGACGTTCCCTGCCCTCCTCTGAGGGCTGCCAGAGGCTCCAAGCTTCTGTCAAGGATGAGGGAGGAGAAATACCATGGTGCCTGTCTGCAGCCACAAGTGGGGAAAAATGACTGCGAGAAGCCAAAACATAGAACCTGTGCCTCTGCCTGCAAGATTGCCTGGGCAGCAGTGAACTTCTTTAAAGGTTCACAGGAGCAGCCAGGGCCTGGGAGGGACGCTTGGCTTTGGGTCTAAAACAAAACTGTGAATCCTGTACACAAACCATCAGGGTTTGCTGGATGTCAGGGCACCTGAAGATACGAGCCAGGAAACAAACTCGCCTCCCAATGGCTCTGGAGGAAACAGCCGGAAGAGGAGCTGCAGAGGACCCTGCAGAGCCTCCTTTGGCACTGGCACAGACACCCATGTTCATGTCTCATGTTCAAACCTGCTCTTGTTTGGAGGGTGTGTAATGGGGGATGAAGTCTAGGCTTCATGTGCCAAAGCTGGTAGCCTGTAGAGTAGAGGTCCAAATGTCATACTCCCTGCCTGAGCAGAATGGAGCCTATAGAAGTTCTTATGCTCATGCAATCCATTATCCAAGATGAGTAAAGCAGTAAAAGTAATGATGATCATCTGCACTTTATTCACAGAAAAGCAGATGGCTGAGGGAGGGAAATGACTTCTTCTAAGTTCCCTCTGGGAGCGCAGCCCCATTTCCCAAGCTGAGGAGTTAGCAGGTAGGTGGGTGTCTTCTGGGGGTGATTGTTTTCACAGCAGGGACACCTGCTCTTTAGGAAGGAACCAGATGTTTATTTGTTTTATGCTTTGAATTTTGATCTTTTGGCAATTCAGTGCTTTTTTTGGTTTATATTCTCAAAGGAAGATGTTTTGCTGACATTTGTATAATATCATCATTTATCACATCAAATCCTTAGAAAAGCTTTAAAGTTTCTGTGTGGTGGGGTGAGCTCCCTCCTCACTCTATGCAAGGCTGTAATGCATAAAACAGGTGTGGCTTCTGGTTTAGAAATCACAAGCCTAGGGTATTGCTTTTCCAGACCGAATATCTAAATAAAAGATGTCATGTTAAGATTTCATGACTCAGGCAAGGTAACATACACTAAGAGCTGGGAACCAAATGGGACTGAAAAGCATGTTGATGAGTCAAGTATGTGTTCACCTTCTCCACCTACCTCCCTACCTACAAATCAGCTCTAAGAGGAAATAACTCATTCCAAAGGGCTGTAATGTTAAGCAGGTGATGAATGTCCCTTCAGCAGCCTGTAAACTGTTGCAGTCAGGAGAGGGCTGCACCTTAGATGAGCTAGTGCTGAGTAGAAGGTTGTAAATATATCTTGGATTAAATAATCTCTGGCTCTGAATGGCTAGAAATGAAAGACATTTTTTATCTAGGTCACTGTTAGTGCAAGTAGGGTTGACACTATAGTTTCCTTCCTGTGCCTGGGCATTTGAGATTTTGCAAGGGTCTATAAGCTGCAGATAATGTCCTTTGCCTTTTTCCTGGTCACACACCTACAGAAGACCCAGGGCACTGGCACTGCCCCTAAAGAAACCAGTGGTGGGTTGAGCTGACATGACTTTGGGACAGAGGCTTTTTTTTGGTGTCCTTCCTGACCCAGACTTTACTTCTAAATCACAGAATCACAGAATCATTACGGTTGGAA
>VWZX01004648.1:0-112463 GCA_013399015.1 Galbula dea
TTCCAACCTCAGCCATTCTATGATTCTATGATAATCAATTTCCATATGAAGAGATGCACTATGCCCTTTTCACTGATGGTTCTTGCCGTATTGTAGGAAGGAACTGGAAGTGGAAAGCAGCTGTTCGGAGTCCCACCTGACAAGTGGCGGAAGCCACTGAAGGTAAAGGCGAATCAAGGCAGGTTGCGGAACTCAAAGCTGTCCAGTTGGCCCTAGACATCGCAGAACGAGAAAGATGTCCAAGGCTCTACCTCTACAGTGACTCGTGGATGATAGCCAATGCCATATGGGGATGGCTAGAACGGTGGAAGAAGACAAACTGGAGATGTAGAGGAAAGCCCATTTGGGCTGCTGACTTGTGGCAAGACATCGCTACTAGAGTGAAGAAGCTAAATTAGATCTGTTGCCTTTTTTTTAAACCCTCTCTTGGACTGTGCATTTCAGCGACACTTACCATCTGGTTTGGACTAATTTGTACCAATTTTGTACGAGGTGGATGGGCCACCTTTACTTAACCTGGAAAAGGAACATATATTATTTATATGTGTTCGAAAAGGTGAGAGTCTGCCATGTAGATGCCCATGTACCTAAGAGTCGAGCCAATGAGGAACATGCCAATAATAGACAAGCAGACTGAGCTGCACATGTTGAGGTGTCACAAGTAGACCTAGACTGGCAGCAAAAGGGAGAACTGTTCCTAGCTCGATGGCCCCATAATGCTTCAGGCCATCAGGGCCGAGATGCCACCTATAGGTGGGCATGAGACCGAGGGGTGGATTTAACTATGGACACTATCTACCAGGTTATCCATGATTGTGAAACCTGTGCCGCTATACAGCAGGTAAAGAGGTTGAAGCCCCTATGGTATGGTGGATGTTTGGACAAGTACAGATATGGGGAAGCATGGCAGATTGATTACATCACATTGCCACAGACCTGCTAAGGTAAATGCTATGTGCTTACCATGGTGGAAGCGACCACTGGGTGCCTAGAGACCTATTCAGTACCCCATGCAACAGCCCGGAATACCATTCTGGGTCTCAAAAAGCAAGTCTTGTGGAGACATGGCATTCCAGAACACATTGAGTAGGACAATGGGACTCATTTTAAGAACAATCTAGTTGTTACTTGGGCATGAGAACATGGTATTGAATGGGTATATCACATTCCATACCATGCACCAACCTGTGGAAAGGTGGAACGATGTAATGGGCTGTAATGGTTTTGCCCAGGCCTCTTCCCTGGTAACCAGCTTGTAACCAGGGAAGTGGTCAGAAGTTCCCAGTATTCCATGCACTTTCACATAACTAGCAGTATAAATAAGAAGAGCAGAAGCCTGCTCACTCTCTTCCTTCCGGTGGACTCAGAGACACAGGTTCTCTGCTATTGGTTCTGCCCGTGTGGGGGAGAGAGGCCTTGTAGGCCTTGGGAGCAGCGGTTCCTGAATTTCAAGAATAGTTGTGAGATTTACTTCTTAAAACTTACATATCTGTTTCACTTTCTCCTCTTTGTTTTTTTTTTTTCTACCTTGTCCCTTTCCCTCTCCCTTTCCCCTTCCCTTCCCAGGGGGGTGTTTTTTGGGGTTCCCTCTACTTTATGTATGGTATTTCTTGGTATATGGTATTATATAGATAAATGTATTAATCTCTAATATAATTTGAATTATTTTGGACTCTTTAATTGTTCTATAGGGTTTTTTTCCCATTACTCAGAGAAGGAAGGGAGGGAGGGAAGAAAGCTTTCACTGTGGGTTTGAGCATTTGGCAGAAAGCCAGGTCCAAACCATCACATGGGCTATTAAAAACCACCTTGAAGGCACTAGGTGGAGGAACTTTCAAAAAACTTAGCCAAGGCCACCCGGCTAGTCAGCACCGGAGCTCTGTCAATCAGACTGACCCTGCGCATGCAGAATCCCTCCACACTGTAGATGGAGACAGGGTTCCAGCGATTCACCTGAGAGGTACGCTAGATAAGGCTGTTGGGGTTACTCCTACCTCAGGTCAAGACAAACCAATTTGTGGGATTGTCTTCGCTTAAGGGCCAGGATACACCTGGTGGGTGATGAGGAAAGATGGAGAGATCCAGTGTGTGCCTCAAGGAAATCTAACCTTGGGAAAAAAATAATTTTGTGCTTTGAGTTATATTTTGCAGGAAACCAGTCACCCAGTCACCAGATGAGAAAGACCTAAACAAGGTTGATGCTGGTGTCCAATGACAAGACAGCTCAGAACAGAGAACCAGCCCTAATTAGAACTGTGATTGTGATCAAAAGGGCCCAGAATCCAAACTGAGCTGATGTTGGTGTTAATCTACAACCAGACGACTGCTCTGAAGACAAACAAGGACTATAGTTATATGCACAGGATAAGTGTTACATAAAAATAGTATGGAATAAGGGGTGGAGAATGTGATGGTTTGGCCCAGGCCAAACTCCTGGCATTGAGTGGATCTATCATATCCCTTATCACCCACAAGCCTCTGGGAAGATTGAGAGGTATAATGGACTGTTGAAAACCATGTTGAGAGCATTAGGTAATGGGACATGGAAGCATTGGGAGGCAAATTTAGCTGAAACCACTTTGCTGGTTAACATTAGGGAATCTGCCAACCGCCCTGGTCCTGCCCAAACAAAACTCCTATACACTGTGGGAAGGGATAAAGTCCTGGTACTACACATGGGGAATTGACTGGGGAAGTCAGTGTGGGTTTCTCCTCCCATGAGGAAAGGCAAACCCATCCGTGGGATTGTCTTTGCTCAGGGACCAGGGTGTACCTGGTGGGCAATGAGGGAAGATGGGGAGACCCGGTGTGTGCCATAAGGAGACTTAACCTTGGGGGAAAGATGATCTGCGTTTTGAGCTCTATGTTGCAGGAAGTAAAGTCACAGGACAATGAAGATCGAATTCTGCAAGGAACAATGACAGTGTGACAGTGACCGGAGCCAGGCTGGTGATGGTGCCCAATGATCAATTACTTCTGCTGCCCTGAGTACCCATCCCAATGAAATAGAGCCCAAGATCTGAAGGGGATGGAAGAAGGCCATTAAACAAGATCTATGCTAGCACAGGAGATAGTCAGATATGCGATCTGAGTATGACATAAATGGTATGGAATAAGGGGTGGAGATTGTATTGGGTCTGGCTGAGTTGCAGTTCATTTCCCCATAGTAGCCCTCGCAGTGCTGTGCTTTGCATTGGCAGCTAGGAGGGTGCTGATAACGCACTGGTGTTTTGGCTGCTGCTGAGCACACCACTAGCGCTGTAACATTCCTTCTTTAGTTGAGGGCAAGATCCTGGGAGGGGACCCAAGCAGGTCAGCTGACGCAAACTGACTAAAAGGATATTCCATACCATATGACGCCAGCTCAGATATAAAAGCTAAGGCATGGAGCAGGAAGGTGGGCATTCATTGTCTACCAAGTGCAAGGTCCTACATCTGGGTCGGGGCAATCCCAACCACTGATATAGACTGACCAAGACTGGCTTGAGAATAGCCCTGAGGAAAGGGACTTGGGGGTGCTGGTGGATGAGAAGCTCAACATGAGCTAGCAATGTGAGCTTGCAGCCCCAGAGGGCCAACCATATCTTGAGCTGCAGAAAAACAGGCATCACCTCCCTGCTCATTGAGGGAGGTGATTCTGCTCCTCTACTCTGCCCTGGTGAGACCTCACCTAGAGCACTGCATCCAAAGGGATATTCACAGAATCACAGAATGGTTGAGGTTGGAAGGGACCTCCAGAGGCAATCTGGTCCAACTCCCCTGTGTATATACTTTCTCTGCATATATAAAATGAATCAAGATATATCCATTTATATCCATTCTTTCATACAGAAAACTAGGCCTTAATGCCACATGCATATATAATGCTTTATGTATATGCATAAAATAAAAGCTAAATTTTTGTCTATGGACCAGAGAGAATGGGCAGCCAGTCTAGCTGAGGGCACTCTGAGATCACATGGGCATGATAGCGTCAAAAAATGGCAGCCAGCAAAACACAAACCAGTATCAAAATACACAGAAGATTATGCTGTCAAAGAGGGCAGCCTCCATGTATGTAGTGAGAGGAGTCTTCCTTTTCTAACACACTTCCGAGTAAGCTCTTTGGGGCAGCTGGTGCTGCCAGACAGCTACAGTACAGTATAAAACCACATGTGCGTTGACATTATCAAAAGTGCACGTGCATTAATTGCACATTGATTAAATGGACACCAATGAAATAGACACCAGTAAAAAGGACATCTGTTAGAGGTAAGTAGTAGTCGCATGTAGTTCATGTCCAAAAGGCAAATGTGTGCATTAGCCATCAGATGGAGGGCTGCACACTCCTCTGAACCAGGCATGGCCCAGCAGGTGCTTGCTGGAGGATGCCTAAAAGCTTTACTTCAGCTGCCAGCCCTTGTACTGTGTGCAGGGTCACTCCCAAACTTTGCTCTCTTGCATGCCAGAATCCACCAATTCTTACAATCCAATTTCTCAGGGGCCTGGTAGGGCTGTGCCAAGGGGAAGGTGCCCACTGGCAGCCCTGATGTAGAGGCCCAGGAGGGGCCCAGTGCCCTGACAGCTGTGCATGCTTGAGCTGAGTGGGGTTAGCACACTGCAGCACCCATAGGTCTCCAGCTACCAGCACATGGGCTTGGGTGGGTCAGGCCCTGAAAGAGTATTCCCCCTCATCAGGCATTAAACTAGGCATTTCTCGACAGTGGTATTAAAGGTCTTTCCTCCTCAGCTGTTAGGCAAGATAGGGACACTTGTGTTCATCACACTGTGCTGCACATCTCTCTGGCTGTGAGAAACCTCTTGTGACATTCTGTGATTCAATTTGTCCACTACCCCTTGCCCCTCCCCGCTCCCCGTGTCTTATTTTTCGTCTTATTTTTGGTGCAATCGAAGCATTTCCATCAATTAGTGTCTAGATGAACCATTGAAGAATCATAGCCCATTGCTTGTATGTTGGCCCTCAGCCAGCCCCTTACTAGCCGTCCTGGAGAAAGGCTGCTCATCCCCCCACCCCTCTCCCAGTGCGCTGAGAAACTGGGGGAAAGTGGACCCTCTCTCAAAGCAGAGCAGCCCGAGAGGAAAGCCACCTCCAGCAGTGCGGGACCCTCCGGCGGCCAGGAGCAACTCCTCTGCGCCAGCCCCGCCGCACTGCCGCCTCTGTCTTTGCTAGCAGCGCCTCTCTCTTCGGCTCCGCCCGAGGCCTGCCCTCCGCTCCCCAGGGCAATGGTAGCGTCCCGCACCGCTCCTCCCCGGGCAGCCCCCGCGAGGAAGCTACCGCTGAAAGGGTGCTTGGTTCCCGGGCACCGAGGCGCGGCTCCAGGTTGGGGCTGATGAAAGCTAGGCAATGCTGCCCTGCGGTCGGACGAGCTCCCCTCGGTCCCCGCCGTGGCCGCGGGGAAGGAGCGACCGTTCCCTGCTCCCACCCCATGGGCTAAAACCACGGACTCCGCCGCCGTGAGGGGACAGCTGGGAATATGTGCCCCCTCCCCGGTGCCCCGTGCCCGCTTCAGAGCGGCATTTCCAGTGCGACCCTGCCCGCGGTGCAGGGTAAGAGAGAGACTGGAAGTAAATGAAGCGCCGCGTAAAAGGCCATCTCCCAGAGCTAAGGCTGTAAGGCAGAAGATGGTAAAATCGTGTAATCTCACGTCCCTCCAGAGAGTGGGAGCTCCACGCTGCACGGCATCGGGAAGGTCTCCAGGCAGGGTGCAGCGTGCTGGGCAGGTCCCGTCGGTAGAAAGATTACTCAACACTGTGGTCTTCTGAGCTTTTATAGGATTTTCACAAAAAACCCCATGTCTATTCATCATTTCTACTGTCAAACAGAAAGGATGTTCACATGAGAACTCTGCTGCACTGTGTGATAAAGGCAAGGCCACGCAGGTGGTGTAATCACCAAGACCGAGTGGGAGCTGGCAGCTCTCCTTGATTGTAATTATCTGGCTAAATTCGTCCTGTGGCCAGGGGTTGTTGTTCAGCACAGCACAGCCTGAAGGAAGGCCAGGCTGCACCTGCACTGCAGCACACACCTATGCCTGCAATGCTAGGGCAACTGCTCTGTGGACCACTTGACTCCTCCATGGACAGTGGTCTTCAGGTCGGCATCATTACGCTGCCTGGAAATGCCTTTATAATGTGCGTATGCATTCTATTGTCATTTCAGTGCATTCAAACACAGTACATGGTTACCTCATTTTGATGTTTTCTGTAACAAAATATCCAGAGATTAGTATGTTTTCTTTTATTTCTGAAATGATTACTACTATGATTTTCTCTCCTTTGTGTGCCAAGCATTATGATTTTGACACATTGGACTTGAAAATAAATTAACAGATAATTAAATACCATTTAAATGAATGCTTTGTCATATTTTGATTAGTTGAAAGTACAGCAATTAGCAAAACATTTTGGAACTTGCCAGTGAAAACGTGTTGGCTGCTTTAATTTCAGTGAGTATGAATAAACATTACTTGGGATCCTGGTCCAACTTGAGGCCATTTCCTCTTGTGTCCCATACGAGCTACTGTGCCCTACCAGAAGCAGGCCCAGTGTTACTGGCAACAGTGCCAGTGTGGTGGAGAAATGTGCACAGATGCTGAGGGGCACACACACAAGGTCTATGTGTGTGATGACAGCTTCTTGTGCTTTGCACAGTGCATGCAGGGCTAAAGGCAAACCTGGTGGGTGGGTTTCTTCTGTCAAGCTGCAGGCTTGGGAGGATACCAGTCAATGAGTAAATGAATTAACTCACTAACTCACATGGCAGAGGCTCTTCTCTGCCCTAAATGATGTGTTATGGGAGGAGTTCTGGCCAACAGCACTCTTTTATCCACGAATGAGCATAATAATGAGACCTAGCTGGTGAGTTGGAGGTGCAGTGATCAGCTGTGCTACACTCACAAATGCCTGTGGAACAGAGAGAACAGTGGAAATTACAGTGACTGTGAAGTGTTGACACTGCAGTGAGAGATGTGAGATGGGAGAAAAGGAGCCTGAGTTTCTCACTTTTCATGAGTCTTGATGTGGCTGAGAGGATCTGCGATTCTGTTGGTTTCTTTAGTAAATTCACAGTCAAAAAATGCTTCAATTAGCCATAACAATCTGGGGTTCAGAGAGAAGGGAAATTAATAATGCCCTGTACACTGCTATGCATGCCATATGAAATCCTTTTAATGAACTTTTTATTTGTAAGGCACTTGTAGATGAGTAGCTAATTTGGAAAAACACCATGCAAGTTATTGTACCATTTTGCACTACTTTTTTCTTGCAAGGGTACAATGCACTTATTTTTAACTCCCTAGTGAGAAGGACATGCTAATCTGCAGGGGGAATATTTTACCTCAATAATAGTATGATTTGTTCTGAGACTGATCTATTTGCCAAATAAAATATTAATGTGTGACTGGGATATTGTTTCATTGGCTTGTGTACATCCTAGCTTTTAAAAATGAAATCTCGGCAGCTCCCTGTTTGTTTAAGACTGACTGGACAACAGCAAATATCTAAGCAAACTCATAATTTATAAGCATGTGAGAAGAGACATAGGAACAATATAACTGAACTTACTGACTGCTAAAGGAAGCCAATACACTTTCTTGTAGTCTAGCAAACGTTCTGGAAATGTGAAACCTTTGCAATGAAAATATACTAGGCTTGCTGCAGTTATCATTTGCCATCTTTCCCCCTTTCTGTTTTCCCTGTCTTTGCCTTTTCTTGTACTTTTGGTGTGACACATTGGTTACTGGTTTTCTCCCACAGTTTTTGAGTTGTCTGATTCATGGGAATTAATGAGCTCTTGGGGAGTGTGTGAATTCTGACAATAGAAGCTGCAATTCCTAGATTTCTGTCATTGCTTAATAAGGAGCAAGAAGAGTTGCAAGAGTTGTGTGAACTTGTGTCTGCCCATATGTACGCACCCTCACCAGTGCTTGGTCTAGTCTACACTGCCTTGGACCCTTTCCCCCTGGGCAGCAATCGTGACTCTTTTAACAAGACACAAGGCTTGCTAGACCTGTAATTTATCTTTCAATTTTGGAGCCTAACATGTCCCTTTTAGTTGCTACTGGCAATTGACACATTTGGCTGCCCAGACAGCTGCACAACAGAAACATTCTTGGCAGAGTGGGAATGAGCTGGAGGTCTAGAGGCTTTGTTGGTAGTCTATAAAATGTTGGTAAGCTACAAACTGGATATATAAATTGCTATCCTTGCCTGGGGAACAGAAAGCAGGCAGGAAAGTGTGTGCTAGAGACTTGAAAAAGCCAAAAACAGGGAATCCCATGAATAACATTTAAGGGCTATCTGAAGTGTCATAGCTCCTAGCCACTTTATAAACCACACATTGTGAATCGACCATATGGAGAGCAAAATGATAGTTGGGATGGATATCTACCTAGATACTGAACAAGGCCTGTGGGCTCAGCCAGAATTAATGAAGTAAAAAGAGTACAGAGATTTTTGGTATGCACAATGAGGTGGTATATAGGAAAAGTGCAAGTCCAAAGTATGCAATATAATGATAAGCTAATATGTTTTTTGTTATTCTTGGGTATAATACCTTTTCATTCTCCTCCTGTAATTTGTGTGGTTAAAGCTTACTTTCTACTTGAAACAACCCGGAATAGAGATGGCATCATTTATCATTGCCCCAGAAAGCATTCTTGACAGTTCTATTCTGTTACCTCATTATCAGATCACAGTTGTGTCAGTTCCCATTAATTGTGCCTGCCTGTGCCAGCCTGGATTAGTTCTGCCAGGGAAATTTACAGTATCAGGGGCTGTGACACTGCTCCCTTGGTAGCTGCTCACTCCTCTTTTTCACTTGTGCTGCCCTCGGACAGAGCACCATAGATGAGGAGAAACCTGGCTCTGGCTAGGTCAAGCACAGAAGTACTTCAACAAATTGTCTGGCTTCCAATTCAGCTTTGGGAAGTGATTTGCTTTCAGGATAGAAAAATTGTTTTTTCCCCAAGCTTTGTGTATGCATACATACTAGATGGCAATGTCAATTTGGTTATTTCCTGCTGTCCTGAACACTTACAAACAATATTCCCAGAAAAATACTTTTGCTAAACTATTAAAAAATTCTCATCCTTTCAAAGTTGATAAAAATGCTTTGTTGTCAGAGTAGGAGTTTAGAATTGAAGGAGACCTTGTGAGGAGAGCAGTCTCGCTTGTGGGGCAGTGGAGGATGCATGATATTTGGCAGGACTTGGTCTGGGAACAACCTGTGCTGTAAAGATAATTGAGCAAAACTACTGACAGGAGGATATTTCTGTCCTCCAAACATTTCAAAATTTTTAGATATTGTTTTACTGAATGCTGTGGAAATAAAGGTTGTTTTCCATGAAACTAACAGCAGAAATATCTGCAGCTTATTTTTTCCTAAGTAAATCTGCCCTTGGCTTTGATCTTGGATTTTAGCTGAGCTCACATTTCAAAAGCCTTTAAGGACCAGATGACTCAAAACCAGTTTGTCCTGTGAGAAGCTTTGATATTTCAACTGTATTTCCTCCTCATTAGGATCCTGAGCCATAGGTCTAAGGAGGACACTTTTCCCCTAAAGCCATAACCAGGTGGCAAGGAAAGCCTGGCCCTGTAGGGCATGGCAGGCAGGGAGCTGCCCCAGCACAGGCCCCCATGGCTTAGCTGGCCGGTGGCAGCAACAGGCCCCATGGGGCAACCCTGAGCAGAGGATGGGCCCTGGATGGGCTCATCCCCTGGTGGGGAGCAGCAGGAGGAAGGATGATGGCATAAGTCTGCAGCATGTCCAGGAGGCAGGACAAAGATTAGTCTGGGCACAGGCACATACATATACAGCATGGCACAGGCAAGGATGGAGGCCCCAGCCTGAAGTGAAATGGGACATCAGTACCAATGGTCCTAAGGACTCCCAGTGCCCTCCCCAGCCTCCCCAGCCCTCAAGGTGTGCAGGTTCAGAACCACAGAGCCAGGCCAAGGTCCCTGAAATCAGGCACAGAGAGAGAACTGAGCAGTGGGTATGTGGGACAGGAAAGCTGACCAAAGAGTCTGAGGCCCCTGGATGCCGGGCCTGTGGCCCTTTGGCTCTGGGGCAGGTCCTGCATAGCCTTTTGGCCAGGAACTCAGCTTCACCAGCTGGAGTGACCCCTGAGGGAGCTCTGGGAGTGGAGCTGCCTGCAGAGTGGGTACAAGCCTGGAGTTGGGTTAACTCACAAGCAAGGTGTGCCCCTCTCCTACCAGCCCAAACCCATGGGGCTGAGCATGGAGGGCCGGTCCTGGGTAGGGGGCTATTAGCAGCCCTAAATATGGCATATGACAAGCTAGGTTCATCCAGGGAATGTAACCCAGAGACACAGCTACAGGAGAAGCCAAAGACTCATCCAGAAACAGGTACATGTACACCAGAAGACAGGCAGCTCTTCAGTAGGGCTCTCAAGCAGAAGGCACGGGTGGACCCAGCTGAGGCCAGTCAGTGGAATGAAGGCCTGTTAGGGCCTGACAGAAGTGTTTTTTATCTGCACAGTCTTGTTCATTTTCAGTTCTTCACACTTCTTACCCATCTTCTCATTCTCATTGTGCAGAAGTTAGTTTGCTTCTGGAGTTAGGCAACAAGTTTCTGTTGAGATCAAGCCTAGGTGCAATGCTGAGGGTAGTTTGCTGTAGTGACTACTGCCAAAAGATATTAAGTGCTACTACCCTCCAAATGGTTTGCTACCTTCTCCCTGCAAAGTCTACTAACATCAATCAACCCAGGAGGTAACTGGTAGTTTAGATGCAATCAGAGACTTTCCTCTTCCCTCTGCCTCTTGGCCAAGATTTTTACCCTCTGCAATCTGGAAGAAATGATAAATAACATGTAAGTTAATTTTGTGGATAATACTACACTAAGTGTTTCAAACATCTTACATCTGCAGATCAGTTTTGGAATCCATCCTAGCAGTATCTCCTCCATTGGTCCTAGCAGTAGACCTGTGTTGATATGGCCAGGCAGCTCAGCATAGCCACAAATAGATACAAGACATTCACTGGTGATTTAGTGATGTACATATATTTCTCCCCAGGGTGATTTTAATCTATGATAAAGAGTTAACCTTTGATTTTTTTTTAGGTTTTGTTCTGTTTCCTGGCTTGTTATTGGGAAAAAACTTCTGTCCATGCTGGGTGTTAACTGTTTTAAAAGAATAGCTTAAGACAACTAGCTTTTGAGTCTTTTTTTTTTTCCAAGACTGTGATATTGACAGTGGTTTTGACAGTAATAAGTTTTGATAAGTAAAACGAATAACATTTGGTCACATTTTTCTTAATAGTTCCTTTAATGTAGTCTTCTCATGGAGCTAAACTTGTTTGTTGATAAGAGAAAACATCAGAACTATGACAGAAACTTCTTTTGTGAACTGCTTTATATTTTTGTAATTTCTTCAGGGGCTTATGATGAACAACAGTTGATAATATACATTGGATTTATTTCTTGCTTTGCTGTCACAGATGCCTTGCCATTAAGAATTTCATTCAGTGCATGATTTCTATGTAGTAATTTAAACCAATGAAATTTCAAGTTAATTACATTGCATGGCTTCTTACTACATCATAGAATATCATGCTCTGTGAAGGGATCTGTAATCTGCAAAGTGGGATATACACAGGTAATTCTATATATTGATATTTGTAAAACTGGCGATAATTTTTCTGTAGGTTTAAATAAGATATAGTGCAACTGAAATGAAATACATTATACCTCTTCCATGTGTGCATGAGAACAGCCTGCATACAACTACCCATCAAAAAGTTAACAGTGGTACTCAAATTAAACCATACTTATTGTCTTCTGGCCTCTTACTTTGCAACTGTATAACTTTCTTTCTCTCTTTCTCTCTTTCTTTCTCTTTCTTACTCTTTCTTTCTCTTTCTTTCTTTCTCTTTCTTTCCTTCTTTCCTAAGATTAGATTTATGAATCATTTGCAGAGGGAGAAACTCTTCTACAATGTTTTTTTCATTAGCTCCTTTTGATGATTCATTTTAACACAGATGCTATTATTTAACTCTGCTGGTGCCTCAAAGGCTCAACTTGATCACAAATTTTCTGAACGTTTTTTTTTTGAGAGCAGAAAGCTATCAGAATTGTTTTCTCCTTTCTCATAAAATTTTTCTGAAAAGGTCAGCATGGCCCTATCTTCTGAGCACAATATGTTGAGCAAGGTTGAAAATCATAACCTTGTTTAACAGAATAACCATGACCTTAAGAATCACATTATGGGGATGAGAAAATGTGGCCTTATGTAAGTATGAAGAATAAAGACATTACCTTTAGGAAAAAATTCCACATTTAGAAAACATCTTTCAAGTTACAGCCATTTTTTGTATTTGCTTAACTGTTTTGGAAAACATTCTTAAATAAAGACAGAATCCTTGTGAGTTTACTGGTGGCAAAAATAAGGACTGAGCCAGGAGTGCAAATGAGTAAAGTTCTTTAGTTCTTTTGGCTGCAAGCCACCATAGTTTACAAAGTCAAGGAGCAGATTTCTTGTTTATAATTTTCTTTTTCTTAAAAAAACCAAATGATTTAGGAAATTGCAAGGACAATAAATAACATGCCTTTTGAAGACTGATTCTGACAGTATTTACCTCATTTAGGTACAGTTCTGATTAAAATTACCATAAATAAAGCAGTGAGAAACTGGAAACTGTCCCTTGGTCTTTTCATATACATATGCAAACCTTTCTCCTTAAAGGTATTTTTGTGAATACTTAGGCTGTTCCATGTGCTCCAGTATTTCCTGTTGGATGTTTGCTATGTTAACACAGCAAACAGTGTCCTTTTTAGAGTAGAGAATAAGAGAATTGTGTGCTTTAAATAAAGACAAAGACTCTTGCTGACTTTGTTGGGAACCCTAAGGCTCTTGCCAATGAACACATTTTTTCTGAGGAGGAATTTGTCACATTTTGTAAAAGATACATCACATGATACAAATGTGCTAAATGTAGGTCAATTTAGAAATGTGATTTACTACATCATACATTCATAGAAATATCTTTTTAATAGTTTTTCTTAGAAAATAAACAATGCAGCCAGATAATGCTACTGATAAATAAATAAATGAAAGATACTGATATTAGTTCTGAACAGCTGAAGAGCATCAGAAAAATCATATAAATCCAATGATTGGTTTTTGTTGCCTGCGTGGGCTTGAGGGTTACAATTCTAGGTCTATGTCCAGTGAAGAGAGGCTACTGTAAGATAACTGATGATCATGCAAACAGCATAGTAAATTCAGTGATGAAAATTTGTTTCTCATTGTCTTGCAGGCTGTTTGGCCACATGAATCCTGCTCAAAGTCGTAGATGAGAAAGAGCATTTTTAGCTGTAAGTGACACTAGACTTTCAGAATGACAGTTTGCAGGAGTGCTGATGCATTGTGTAGCTTTTTCGGATCTTTCAGGAGAAAGAGAGGAGAAAACACCTACTAAAGCAGAATTTACTGTGATTGGCAAGAAGAGTTGGCACAAAATCCCCTTCATTTTTTGTTGTTTTTAACTTTTCTTCATGTTTTTCTCTTTTGGAGCATAAAAGCCCTTGGCCATAATTTTTAAAGAAGCCATGTAAAGTTCATACTGACAACAATCATGTAGACAGTAAACTGTAGCAGGGGCAAAATTCATCAGGATCTGTTGGTGTTTAAGTTGGGTGAGAGGGCAGTTATATATTTATGTAAATGTTACCCATGTTGGTTACTTAAAATTGGAGAAGACTGGAGAAATGTGGGTAGAAAACTGACTGTTGAAAGGAGTAATAGAATCATAACATTATTTACATAGGAAAAAACTTTTAAGGTCATTGAGTCCAACTGTTAACCTAACACTGCCAAGTCCACCACCAAACCATGTCCCTAAGCACCACATCTACACATCTTTTAAACACCTCCAGGGATGGTGACTCCATCGCTTCCCTGGGCAGCCTCTTTCCATACTTGACAACCCTTTCCATCATGAAATTTTTCCTAATAACCATTTTAAAGCTTGCCTGGTGCAACCTGAGACCATTTCCTCTTGTCCTATTATATGTTACTTGAGAGAAGAGATTGGCACCCACAAAGAGACTGGTACTCACACAGACAGGAGAAAAGCTCAGAGATTCAGTTCACCTCCTGAACTATTTTAAGTATAAACAGAGAGAAGTGGGTCTTTCCTTTCAGTGAATTGGGACTCAATTTTTACTAGTTGATCTGGTTTTAGGACTAGCTAATGTCAATGGTATTATTCCTAGATTTGTTTGTAGGTTGTATTAACATTCACTACATGGCTGTTCAGTTCCAGAATTTGGTTCTGACTAATGATTTCTTGTCTTTTCCAGCAAATTCAGTCAAAGAGCTGTAGAAATAACTTTAGAAGTGTTCTCAATGTGTCTATATGTGTCTATATACACCTGTGAGGATAGAGAAATCATGTTCAGAATTCAGCAAAAGGAATCTAACACATGTTGCTTGAATGAAGGGCATTTTGTGACTAAAACCAGTCATTAATATGTTATCAAAATGACACTGCCAGGTGTCATGTATCTCACCTGACATACAAGTGTTTCAAGTGTTTGATGGCAACTTTTGGCTTCAGTAGCAATTCTTGAGACTCCTGATGGAATGCATCGTTCTTGCCTTCTTTTTTACATCAGGTGACACAGAAGTTTGATCAAGGTTGGACCCAATCAGTAAATAGGAAGGAAATTCCTGCCCATTCATATTCTAAGCTGGTCTAAAGGAAATGTTTTGGTATTTTTAAACTGCCCCACACTCTTTTCTCCTGGAGTATAGAGGAGCCTAGACAATTTCAACATGATGCTGAAGGATTGTGCCATTATTCCTACCTACCCCTAAAAGGACTTCAGGCTAGAAAGAGTATGGAAGATAAAAATAAGCAGTTGCTCTAAACATCTTATCTCTTACTTTGCTAAACAGGAAAAGACAGAATCACCTGCAGAATTCAGCAAGTGTGGGAAAAGTGTGTGCAACACAGAGCAACCTTAGATTGGAGGAAGGACAAGGATCATCAGAAAGATCAGGGCTGTAGCCATGGCAGAATTGAATGCTGAATGGACAGGGTAGGCATGCAGAATGAACAGGGTAGGCATACAGACTTCTTGTCAACAGAGTGTGTAAGCACATGTTGATTTGAGTATGTGGGTAACTGCATTCTGTTCAACACAGCTCTTACTGCTTTGAATGCAATTTTCTTTTGGGGGGGGGCAAGGAGGGAGGGTTAAACTAGTTCTTATTTCCTGTTTTATAGGGTGTGGATTCATTATTTCTAATGTGGTATGCAAGCTTTAACAAATGACATATTTTTGAGAGGCACATCCACAGCTCCTGTGATTTTCAGTTCTGACTTCAGTGGTATCCAGAATTTTTCAGCTCAGTTTGTCCTTCTAGCAGGAAGCAAAGCCAATTAGGCTTCGTCATTGCTCACTTTTTCACTGAGTGTCTCAATAAAGCTGTCATGAGCACTGACACTTCAAATGTGGGTAGTTAATATTACTGCCGAGTAATTAAAAGCACAGTCTCAGTGTCTATATTTTGGGGCAGGGGAAACTTTAAATTATGGGTCACAGTGACCACAGTCCATTGTTGTGTTTTATGGAAAGATTTAGAACATTTTCCATTTAGACAGAATAGAAGTTCAACATGTACTGTAAATGTGTGAAGTTCATATGCAACTGGAAAGCCTAGGTGCATGAAGCATGGAAATAATCAGCTTTGAAGAAGCTTATTACTTGGCCAGAGTTTAAATTATCTCAGAATTTAATTCACAAATTATGCATCCAGTGCAACTACTTCTATCTTCAGAGGCCTTTGCTTTCTGAAAGAGCTAGCTGTAGTAATATCAATAAATACCAATTATTCAGACTAAAGTAAAAAGAGAATGACAAAAAGATAATGTTTTAATATCACTAATTACTGACTTTTACAATTTACTTCTGTTTGTGATAAAAACAGCCACTTCTTGTTGCTTCCATCTGCACCCTAAGAGCGTGGCATCATTTTGGAAGTTTCATTTCCTTGCTACAAGGACATGATCACAACAGCTTACTTGAATTTTACTGTTATGATTCTATTTTGAAGTGAACACATTCCCCAGTAAATGGTAAACATAGCCTTTTAATGAAAATTCATGGCATTAATTATAGGCACACAACCAGAAACAAAATTGATAGGATTTTTCCTAAAGGACTTGCTGAGCTAACTTAAATCCTGCAAAAGACAGACTACAACAGATGCTATTTTGTCTGAGCTGAAGCACTAGTGGTTAGGAGGAAACCCTGAAGATTTTGCCACTTTGTAAATGCCTCAATTTGTAAAAGAGAACTCATTTCCTTAGACAATGAATTTAACAGATACCATCAGGAACTAGGAAAGAGACCGCACAGTTTTAATTTTCTATGTCCTCTGGAAGTTAGTGTTACTCTTTAAATTTCCATACTGAACCAATCAGTCCCTGAAACCAAACGAAAAAAGCATAAAGCTATTTCTATCAAGAATAATTGACTAAATTTTCTCTCAAATGGCTTGAGTCATAAAACTCTGCTGGCATTCTCACAATGTAAATTCCTTTTTGTAGAAGTATGTACCTCAAGATGTGGGACATGAGCATTTAGATTTAAGGTTCCCTTCCAATTGCCCTGGGAACTTTTTGCCTTGCCTTGTGCTCATGGCTAGTTTCTTTTGTTATTTTCCTCAATACAAGAGCCATCATATTTAGAACTGTATTCCTGATAGGGTAGAGCTTTTTAGCTCCTAACCTTGCTACTTATGTTTGTGGATGAATATGTACTCTGTAGAATAGCACAATTTATTTCACAATCCTGTCTGTCTGGAGTGCTGCTTGCCCCATTCTTTTCTGGTTTCCAGAGCTTAGTGTGGTCTACATGAGCATATTCTTTTTTCCTTAGTTAATTGCTTGTGAGCTTTCTGATTAGCAATTTCTTTACTCTCTGAATATCTCATCCAGTCTAATTTCTCTTACCTTTCCCGTGGGTATTCAGGGTATAAACAACCTCTGAGGTATCCTTCTGTTCTGCAGACTGTGCACTGAGGAATTACATTACAATTCTCAATTTCAGGTTGTTTTCTTTTTTTTTTTTTTTCTTCTTCTTCCCTCCCCCCATTAATTTCTCCTTTGTCTACCTCACCTACATTTCATTTTTTTTAAGAGCTATATATAACTTCTATATAACTCCTACTTTTTTTTATCTTTGCTTTTTTCCTATGTCTAATGTAAGTTAACAATTGTAAATATTATTAGACAGTTATTTTCATTCCTCACATCCCCCATAAATGCTGCACACCACAATACTGAGTTACATGAGAGTTCAGCCCTTTTCACTGTTCTTTCCAGTCACTTAGGCTTTTATTTTTGTTTTGGTAGTCTTTTTACTACTTTTAAAATATATTTTGCCATTAAAGGAATGTCACTGAAGTTATTAGATTACTCAGTGGCCAAAGGCACTTTAAAGCAGTAGCAATACCATTTCATATCCACTCTCCCCCACCTCAGCCTTTCCACTAATAGCACAGTTATAATAATATATAATAGCACAATTAAACTAATAGCGCAACAGGTCCATGTTCTTCTAAAACCTTCCACCAACAGATAAGACCATCTGCAGAGTTATTGTTTCCCATGTATGTAATAGATCTTGACTGTTATTAATCAGTTATGTTGATATTTGTTGCTGATATTTCATCTAGGAAGCCAGTTTGCTAATCTTGAACAAATCTGTTATTAACTGTAGTCTTAGTTCAGTGAGAAAATCTTACTCAGTGATTAAGTTCAACTGAATAAAACCAGAAGGCTTGGAAGAGTATCTCTTTGAAGAACAGAACCACAGCGGTAATAAAGAACTTCTCCACATCCACAACCATCTTTGCAGCTGGATAGCATAGCTTTCTTAATTGTGTCAGTGATGTTGGCTGGCTGTTGAGGTAGTGGATAATGGAGAAAATAGAAGTTCAGTGCAAGATCAGGAACTAGTATTAAAAAAGGAATAGGCTCATGTGTATGTTATGAGTTCACCACATGCCTTCCATATGACTGCATTTGTTTAATCTTGTCAGCCTCAGCTGCAGTAGTAGTGAAGATATGGACTTCAGGATAAACTGGCAGTCAAAGCATTGGTCCAGGATCCTCAAGGCTATCTTTCTGAAACTGCTGAACCTCATGTGGAGTGGTTCACTACTCAGAGTGAGAGAGTCAGCCACAGTTCCATTGCTGACACCCACAGCCTGTGTCTACAGAAGCAGCAAAGATAGTTCCAGGCTGGTCTCCTGGCAGAAGGAAGGAGGCAAAGGAGAGTGGTGATCCTTGTACCTCAGGAGATGAACTGCATGCGTGCTGAGAATTAAAGCATGGTTTACTCTCTAGATTGCCATCTACTTGAAGTTTTTTCTGGCCAGAGTGTTCACAGTGTGAAGATATTGTTGTCTTTCACTCCCTTTACAGCCTACAAGAATGCTGTCAGTTGAAATTTTCAGGCGAAAGCAGTGGGTAACCAGGCTTTTCTAGCTCTATTTTTTCCCAGTTTAGGGGTGACCTCAAGGAGAAGACTCTTATCCTGTTGTATTTTGCATTTATATTCTCCATTTTCCAAAGGCTTCACACTGTGGAAATGCCCTTCTACTGACTTGAAAGAGTCATATAGGCGTTATTGCAGTTAGGCCAAATGTATACATACATATATGCATGTATGAACTCATTCATGATCTCATTATCTGTCTCTGAAACTTACTCATTTTAAGCACAGATGTTTCCCTTCTTTACTGACCCTGCTGCTTATAAAAGTTGCCACTGTATTAATTCTGAGGGCATTTCTGGCACTAAGTAAAGGAACTACTTCACTCTTTTACACATTATGTTAGTGAGAGGGAGTCTCAACTCATCAGCAAGGTGCTTCCTCCTTAGCAATGTGTATGCCCTTATGTTAAGGTTTTTTTTGTTTGTGTTAAAGAGCATAAACATTTTACCATGGGATTGTGAAAGTGGTATCTTTCTGCCCAACTTGTGGAATTTTTGATTAATGCCTAGAGAAGATACCGGGGTGAATATATTTCCTTAGGAGTTCTCTGCTCTTTTTGTCTTTCACTGCATGTGACCACCTCCTTTCAAGGGCAAACAAACTTGGCGGTCTTCCTGGCTCACAGATGCTTTTATTTCTAAGTTTTCTTTGAAAGGGAGAACAGCTTGAACACTGAACTTGGATGTTTCTGCTCTGCTGGAGAGAGTGGACTTGGGTGTGAGAAGAGTGAGGTACTCTCTGGGTAGTACTGGGGCTGTCAGGGATCAGTGCTGGCCTGCAGCTCTTAGACAAGCAGCTCTAACTCATCTATCAGGTGCAGCCTGGATCAAGGGTGAGTTTGGATGGTATTCAACAGTGTTGTCATTGCCAGTGAGGCTGTGTGCTGATGATGTGAAGGTAGAAGGGAGGAAGGGATCAGTTCTGGTTGTGGAGATGTGCTGAGGGCACCAGGGTAGCTTCTGCTTTGCCATCAGGAGTGACTTTCATGTTCCTGTCATAGCGTAGACTCAGAGCAATCATTCTCTGTCCCTTTATGTATGTCTCGTTTGTGGAAATTGATGGTGATCTGTGCTTCACTAGAAGACAAGTTTGTTTTTTTTCCCCTTGGGATGTAACAGTTTTATTTGTGTATGGCTTCTGCTGTTAATTGTATTCGTGTGTCCAACCAGTTTGGCCACTTCATTTTTCTTTTGATTCCTTGGGCACCAGCAACTGACTGCAGCAGAATCCTATTCCAGGTAGCATTGATTCATACTTTTCAAGTAGCATATTTGTGCTGAAATACAGAATGCTGCCATCTATCTCTAGAATGGCATGGGGGCCAAGAGACTTGAGGGACAGGAGAGCAGGGGCCATATCAGTACTGGGGAACCAAAGGTTTGGAAGGAATTGGTACTAAGTCTGGGCAGGTTGAGCAATGCCCATGGTAAGAGGCAGGAGGTGAGAGGGAGTAAGGACATAGGGAAGGGATCTCTGTGATAGAGCTGGAGGAGGAATCTTATATCTGAAGAAAAGGTTCTATGTCAAGGCTGGATTTCATTTGCCACCGCCTCTTCCTTTCCCTCATTCTGTGCTGTGAGCCATCACCCTGACACCACTGGCTGATATACTTTTCACAGGAAGCCTCCACTGCACTAGGATTTGTGCTGCCCCTCTTGGCTTATGCCCCCTTCCTTGCCTTAGAAATTATAACCATCTCCTTTTTAGTTGTACTCAGGTGTGGAGACAACATATACAGTAGAGCCTCATTGGCCCTACTCTTGATTGAGACCTATCTTCCTCTGCTCTGNCCTACCCAAGTGTCTCATCTCAAGCATGGCAGTGTCCTGCCCATAGGGTGTATTTCCTTGTTCTCAACTTTCTCCTGTATGTTTCTGCTCAGGATCACACTGCTCAAAAAAATTAGGAGAGAACTTGCTGTTATTCTGCCTACCCTCATGGAAGCCTTCTCTTTCTATTCCTTCTAGAACCTTTGGTACTAGGATGTGTCAGGTTACATAGTATAAGATGTCCTCCCTGTGTGCAGGGAAGTTGCTGAGACTAACCTCTTCTTAGGCTACCTTTTTGAAAATGAGAGTGAGAGCACTGGTTAAAAGCAATTGAAGAGGGGAAGACAGACTCTAGGAAACTCAGGTTGTGGGGATGAAATCTCCTGGAAAGCAATGTTTAGGGGAAGAATTCTGTGCAGGAGAAGGCTTTCTTAGTTCTATTTGTTGCATATTGAGGAAAGACAAGTGCAAGTGCCAGTAGGAGTGTTCTGTGGCCACAAAAATACCTTGTATGCACTGCAAAGTAAAAGTATTACATAAGAAAAGCAACAGAATTACACAGAAAATGGGGAAAAAATACACAGGCTTAAAAAGTGAGTATATAAATGACCGATACAAGTACATGTAATAATAAAAGGTTAAACAAAAAACAGTACTGGTGGTAATGAGTGATGTATATATGGTTAGGCATATACTTAGTGATATATGCTTAGAAAAAAATATTCATGATTTATCTTATGCTTGTTGCTCAGGCTTTCTTGCGATTTGCTTTGTACTTAAACTTACCTGGTATGTGGTGTGTGTGATTTTGTTAATCAGATTTGCTTTGGAAAGTTGATCTGGCCAATAGTATCTTTGAAGACTTGTGGATTTGGGTGTTTTGCAAAGGAGAATTCCACAGTACTCTAATAGCTGAAGCTGCTTGTGATAGCAAAACATGTTGTTCAAAGGAAATGGCTTTATCAAGAGACTGGCAAATAACTGTTTTAGTTATTATGTCTATGCCCTGTCCTGCTTACAGCCTCAGTGAAATCTTCAACAGAATTTGTATTGCGCTGTGTTTATTAGATTTGAGAGTGAAACTCAACAGAAATAAAAGGGGCAAGTACACAATTTCTTTAGGTCTTTTCTCCAGCTTATCTTTGTCAGTTTGAAATCACAGACATTTTTCTAAAAGGTATTTCAGAGAGAGATTCTGAGGCATAAGGTGGCACCCAGTATGTAAAATTACAAGTTCATAGTCTGTGCTAGCTAATTTATGGATATTTTGATTTCAGTTATAACACAAACTTTGAGGGGGGAAAAAAAAAGATTCTATAGGATAGGGAAAACAAGAAAAGCCACTGCCGTAGTGATTTGTGCTAGTTCTTCAGTTCTTTAACTGTATAGTAATACAACTCAACAAACCCAAGAATCTTATTTTTGCCAGTGAATATGAATTGGATGCAGATATCTGGATTTAAAAGAATTCAGATCACTTTTGATTAGAACTGCACTTCATATTATTAGAATGTGATGGATGTGCTTGAATGAGGAGGAAGTTCACAGTTCTGTTAAGATTTCTTCTCTGTGCAATTTATAACCTTAGCATTAATCAATCTCCCAATCTCCAGTCCCTTTCAGGATATATAAATAAATAAAGTGTAATATGTGAGCAGTAAAATTTATAGCTATTGAGTGATCTCACTAGAGCCTGTTGCTTGTGCTTCTGAATAGAAGACATAGAAAAGAATTTCTTAAAACATGCACAATCTTGATGCTTTCCACAGACATGTAGTAGCAGTAGGCTAAATCCAGGCATTTATTTAGTCAAACTCATTATTTATTATGATGATTAAAAGAAGAAACTGAGATTTTTTTTACTCTAAGATGAAACTAGCTCCTATGTAGAAGACCTGTCCAAAGCTTATGAACTTCTTTGAGTTCTGAGAATCAGACAAAAGTGTTAAGTTCTTGTGCTGCTGTGAATCCTTGGGATGCATTTTGGTTTCAAAAGATGTGTAAGTTAGCTCTACCAGCTATAGTGTCCCTTTTACCTTAGCTGTTCTCTATTTTTACTTTTGTCTCCAAGATTCTTTTCCAGGCTGCTGATCAGGTGCCTCCTGAGTTTCATCATGCTATCCTTATTTTTTTTCTACTTTACCTGCAAGTCCAGGAAACACAATACTAATAAATTATGCTTCTTAACTAATTCTTCCCAATTTCCCAGACCACATAATAACATGTCTACTGATTTCATACTCTTTTGATATCCTTATCTTTTTGGCATTCATCAAAAAGAATTTTGACAAAAGGAATTTGTCAAAAAGATAAAATATTGGTATTAGTTGTGCCAATACTATTATACATAATAAACAGTTTGATGAATCGGTTGAAGCTTAGCAGGAAGTGGGAACTTCAGTGTTTTATCCCACAACTAAAAACTGAAGTGGAAGTTCCTATTTACCTAAAGCAGCAGAATCTTGCCCTGTGCTGTGTTTACATGTGCATACATGCACACATACACACTGTCAATGAAATGATCTGTATGCCAATGTTCATTGCTGCTGCCTCAAAGCAGAATTTTCACAAAGTATCAGTTTTGTTCTTATTAGTAATATTAGTGATTGGACACCCCACTCTTTTGAGGGGTTGAAGTTGACTCAGATGTTATTTCCTGGTTTCCTAGTGTTTCTAATTCTAGACAGGTTCTGCACTGACTGACTTGATTGTGATCTTAACAGAAATGCTATTTTCCTGAAAAATCACATCAGAAATCAGGTATGTCCTTTAGTTTGCTAAAGGTGCTATGAAATAGCTACCTGAATGTTTAGTGGAATGTTTTTGAAGGGAAGTACAGATATTTTAAAGTTGAAGGCTTTGATACTGGTCTTTGAAATCTGTGAATATTTGGGCCATTTTTTTTTTTTTTAAGCAACAAAACCATATCTACCACTTTGTTTCAAGGTTTTGTTTTTACCTTAGAGCTGGAAAATTATTCTTCTGTCCCATGCTGCCTTACCATGGGAAGAATCCATGTTGATTCTGCACAGCGTCTTGGGTCAGACATTCCAGTCAGCCTACCCCTGTGACTGAGAGCCTATATGTCTGTAGCTGTGTCTTTCTACAGCCTCAGAAAACATCCAGATATCTTTTCCTCTGGCTGTTTATGCTGACTGTGCTCTACTGTTTTCAAAGCAATGATTAGTTATTCACTGATTTCTTCTTTGTGTTTTTTTTTTCCTTCCTTCTGCTTTTCAAACTTTCCCAAGACAAGAAGGAGAGAAAAAAAAAAGGGGGGTTGGGGTGGGGAACAAAAGCCAGGCTGGAAAGTAGCAGTGCCTAAAAAAGGAGGTTTGCCTGTGATAGGTCTGCCAGACCAAGCAGCAATCCCTAGAGTCTTAGTCTGTAACCTCCAAGAGGACAGAGGAAGACATTTGCAGTTCAGGTCCTCCTGTGTTGTTCTGTGGAGTGAGAGGGGAAACATCCTTCCGGTGGTAGTGATCTTGCTGGAAAAACTGTTGGAAATTCTGTAGCACAAACCCTAGTTACAATGATCTGTGAGGCAGTATCTTTGCTGAGAATTCTGGGGTGCAAAACAGGGGTGAAATTAGGGAAGTGTAAAAAGATGACAGCTGAGTTTCTGCATTTATTTCAGCACCCCATGGGGGTCAGGAAAAAAATATAAAATAATTACTGTGCCTGCTGGAATGAGACCTGAACACCTGTATAACCTTCTAAGGACAGAGTGATTTCTCTCTTGATTCTATAGAATCAGTTTTACAGCATACTGCTGTGGAAAAATCACTGTCTTGACTATCCTCCAGATTACTCTTGAACTGGGCAATGGGTGGGTTACCTCCTTTCAGACATTAAGGCTGATCCAGTTGAAAACCATACTGAGGGCAACTCGATGGAAATCATGCTGCAGAGTCCTTCATCTTCAGTGCTAATTGTTTAATGTCAAACATGTGGAAAGAGTTGGGGTTTTAACTACTTTTGTTCACAGCTGTGAGTGGTGATTCACAGAAGCTACATTACTAAGGTGTGGAATGAAGAGGAAGAATATTAGGATGAAGCAACCATCACCCACAGTAGTTCAGTTTCAGATATCATGGTTTAGTAGCTTTATGCTACCTTAGGCTCACTCTAGTGTGTTCATGCTCACAGAACTGGTATTGATGCCATTAGTTCTATGCTTCATTTGGCTGGATTTGAACTGGGAAAACACTGAACGAGTCATGAGAAAATTTTTTCCCCTTACTATATTTCTTATTGTTACATTCTCTGGGTTTATCTAATAGCACATTTTAAGGTCTTTTCCAAACATGCTGGTAGCTGGTCTGGCTCTGTCCTCAGTATGAAAGCTGCATGTTACTGGATAGAATGAGTGCAAAGGGTCTTAGCAAAGTCCTACTGTAATACTAGGAAAAAAAAAATAGGAAAAATTACTGACATTTGCTTTCTGATTTGGGAAAAGGTTTATTAAAAAAAAATTAAAAAAGAAAAAAGTTAACAGCAACTTTTAACAAGTAACTATGGACTCAAAAATAATGTTTTCAGAAAGTCCTTGCCCAGTAAATCTGTCTCAAGAAGGAAGGATATGGAGAGAGAGCCTCAGAAATTCAAAGAAGAAGCCAGCAGAAGTACCAATGCTTCCTCCTGAGGTTTGCCCTGACCACAGGCTCCACTAACCCTGTTGTGTACACTTCAAGCTGCTCCAGCAGCTGTGAGCAGCATCGATGCCTCCTCCTGGAAATTTGCAGGATGCCGGTTTCACAAAGGAACTGAGGGAAAGTGCTGTTTGCAGATGCCTGAAGCTGGGGATCCAGCCTGATGTTTGAGATTGATTAAGAAGTGACTATCTCCCAAGAAGTACAGGAGATGATTGCTTGCTCCAGCAGCATCTTTCAAGGCACTGCCTCCAGAACAGGGCCAGAATGTGCTGGTCCTGCTAACTTGCTCTAGGTGTGAAAATCTTTATTACAGTGGAGGTAGCAACTTCTGGTCTGTCTAATACCATTATGTGGTCATCCTGAAATTTGAAGCGGTGCTTGGAGCCATGAAGCAATCTTTCTTCCTAAGATCCACTTGACCATCTCCCACTCTCTCAGGCTGCTTCAAATTTGTATTTTCTCTGAGAGAAAGAATATATTGTCCCTCAATCTTAGTTTTCCCTCTCTCCTTTCTGTACCATAACACAGCAGATATTGTAGAAATGAGAAATGGCTGCAGGTTGCTTACTTTGCAGCTTTGTATCCTCCCCCAGTTTTTATGACTCCTTTCTTCTTTTTCCCTGGAAAAAAAATCTTAAAAGAAAAATATTTGTTCTGTTATGTGGCTAGTTCCATATTCAACACATATAATAATATTGTCTAAGAATGTTGTTTAAAAATGGGCTGTATTCTGAGAGTTAACTAGCTCAGTTTCTTCAGTGCTAGACTGACATTCACAGGCTGATTAAGTTTTTACGTGATTCTCTTAGTGGAGGCAAGTCCCATTTTGACTCATTCCAAAACGACTTCTTAATGAATAAGGACTGATTCTGTTTGAATAAAGTGATTTGCTTCTGTTGACAGTGTAAATCATAGAATCATAGAATGGCTCAGGTTGGAAGGGACCTTAAAGATCATCTAGTTCCAACCCCCCTGCCATGGGCAGGGATGCCACATGCACTAGACCAGGTCATCCAGGGCCATATCCAGCCTGGCCTTAAACACTGCAAGGGCTAGGGCCTCCACAACCTCTCTGGGCAACCTGTTCCAGTGCCTCACCACCCTTCGGGTAAAGAACCCCCTTCTAATCTCCATATAAGGAGCAGGTTCTGGTTGAAATCATATTTTAATCATACTGAGTAGTATTTTGCTCCAAAATGATTCCAACAATTTCAATTCACACATGTTTTGATCTGTGGAATACAACTCCAATTATTTTAATGCATTCCAGTGTTTTATTTCTTTCTGAAAAACAAAAAAACCCAGTAAACCAAAACCCCCAGAAAACCCAACCCACCACACAGATGATACAGTAATCAAAACTAAAGAAATTCACTTCAGTTTCTATCACTCTTGGTGTCACCAGTTGTTCCTCAGCAAATATGTGGTTACCTGTGCAGTAATGGTGTATATTAAGGGTATTGTAGAATAACCTGGAAGAAACAGTTTCACTGTCTCTAATGCAGGATCAAAAAGAGTTATTTAAACCAGAAGCAAAATGTTATTAAAGTAGGAGCAGATATAAATTCTTAGTTTGAATAATCAAAATTATTTTGAATTTATTAAAGCTTTTTAATCACTTTATGGCATGATTGTTACTCAGAGCAGCCCTATTGTTAGGATTAAAATGCATATGAATGTGTTCTTTTTGTTCTGATGTTTTAACATTCAAGGAGAAAAGTTTTGCATAATGAATAGCAGTTTTAACTATTGTATTATCACCATTGTCTCATTCTTAGTGAGCTTCTGACGTCATGACTTTCAATTTTGGATGGCACATATGATTCCTAGATCGAGGGTTTTTTTAACAATTTGATATGAAGAATGGTTTGAGTTAGAGAAACATTTCTTAACTGGATCTAATTAAGGATATACAGTTTTCATAGCAAATTGAAGCTGGAAGCCAGTTTGTCTAAACTTTTCAGAAAAACTGAAGTAGCAGAGTAGTAGCAGAGTATTCAGATTTTGGAGAGCTTTGTATGTAAGCTGAAGCTTAGTTTAAATAATGGGTTTCAGCTCTGAGTTTGAATCCAGGTACTGAACCTTAAACAACTCCAGAAAAATATTTTGCTTTTCAGGGTAGGATTTTTTCTGAGCATGAAAAAAGACATAGCAGTAGGGTGACTGAAACAGAAGATGCGACATGCCATATAAAGACTCTATTTCATGTTACTTCGACCATCATTTTTATATTCTGTATACAGCAAGAAGATGTGTCACATCTGCAGCTATCTTTTTGCTAGTTGCATTGCAAAAAGCAATGTGGAATAGTCACTTTTCTATATGGCAATGAAGCTAGACAACAAAATTACTTAACCTTGTAACTCTGAACAAGAAGAATCTACTGTATCTGTCAAACTATGTTTGTTAGCAAGCTAATTGACTCAGACCCAGCACAAGTCTAGAAAGTGAAGATGGCGCCTACTGAAGATATTCAGTGGTGCATTACAGGAAATGGATTTTTTCATAGTATCAATGTATTAACTTTCAAATAGTTTTAGAAAACCATTCAGTAAAATCCAGACTTGCTAAAAACATGATCCTGTTGAACATGAATGGAATCTTTGCCAGCATAAAACTCTCACTAAGAATTTTATTTATTTCAAAAATGTTTGTATTTTCTTAATAGAAATGGAATCCATCCATTCAAAATCTACTAGTCAATAAAAGTCCATTTGATCTTCTGTGAATATTGAGTGCTTTCTCAGTTCAGGCTCAAGTTTTAAAAACTGAAATAAATTTCTTATTTCAACTCTATTCATCATGAAAAAATATGAATTCTGTCTTTTATGAAGCTGTCATAGTTCCTAAGAAATATTAGGCCCTAGGGCCCACTGTTCTGCTTAAAACATTCTTCACATTCATATGTTTTTTTAACACTCTTTTTGCTCGTTTGGTGACTTTTATTCTCCCCCCATCTCATTTAGTGAAATTCAATATTATTTCCCTATTCCATTCCTTTTGAAGACAACTTAATGGGAGGATTAGAAAGCAGAGATTTAGTATTTTTATTTTTAAAGGGAATATAGTCATGTTTATCTCACTGTCTACATTCCTTTTCTGTATTTTTTGTTTTGTTGCATATTTTGTGAAAGAGGTAGGACATCCAGATGAACTATAAAAGAACCAAAGTTATGTAAGACTTGATTCCTAAAAGGTATTTCCATTCCTAAAGATGCAGATAAATACATACTGAGATTTTAAAAAATGCATAGAGGCAATAAATTTTGTTCTTTAATGAAGCAATAGAGGCACTTTATGAGTGTGATTTATTCTATCCTAAAACAGATACCTAAGCTGAGATGAACTGGAAGTAGCTGTCTTTCTCCACCAAAAAGCAGGACAGCATCAACAACTGAGACAAAAAGCAGCTAAAGAAAGGTGGGATGGTGCCCTCTGAGCTATTGATATATCTCTTCCTTGTGTCTGTTTTACTGATTTGGAAGATGAGTAACATTTTTCAGCATTTGCCGGATAAAGCACACATGTTAAACAGAGGTTAGTATCAAATCCTCCAGGTTCAGGTGTACATAAGGCAGAAAATAATGTGTACAGTTCCATTGAACCCATGTATAGACAGTCTGTCTTTGTATTGATTTGTCAAATGGCAGCTTAAAGAGCCAAATTTATGCATAAGGCATTGTATGTATTTCAGCTGGGATCAACCTGAAAATCAGCATCCATACACAGTGAAGACTCCACCTGGTTACTCCTCTGTACAACCAATGTCATAGTGACACTTCACAACTCTCCTGTCACTTTCTCATTTCTTTTCTGGAAAGTAAATATTCTAGCTGAAAAACAAATCAATCTCACAAGGGGTGTATAGTAGATCTCAAAAGTAGCTTGAATGGAAAGCATTTCACAGTGGCAGAAATATTACACAAGTTTAATACTACCTGAATGGTTTTCTCAATAAATTTCAGAATAAATATCCATCAGACCATCAATGAAGATGGAAGCTTTTCTCACCAAAGAGAGCAATCAGGAACACTTTTACAGCAAAACCTGTGCATTAATTTTAATTCCCTCTTTTTTTTTTTTTTGTGAAATGAAAAGAATATGCCATTCAACATTAAATTTAGCAAAAATCTTTATATTTTGAGGCATTCTTTATAACAGAAACAAATTAACCAAAGGCAGCTATTAAGATTGGATTTGTTTCTCCAGCACAAAGTTTCTGCTGAATGTTTTTCATAACTGAACAGTCTTGCTTTTCAGATGATAGTGAGCACTTCACTGAGAAAATCAGGGGCAAAACAACCATTGCTGTGATATCAGGTATCACCTCTGGGAAAATTTGCTTAACAATTTAAAGAGACAAGCATGTTTTTTAAGCCTGCACCGGTACTGGGCTGAGGTAGGAGAATACAACACTACCAAATTTCCATTAAGGTCTGCCCACCTCTGAGCTAGTTTTTGTGGACTTTGGTAGCAATGTAAGTATGCCAGCAGGTGAATTTACCCTGTTTCTATGATAACTTCTGGTGCCTGAACTGCTCATTGTTTTTGTCTCTTCCCTTTGTTACTCTAGTTTAAGGAAAGGAATACCCCAGGGAAGGTGTTTATGCTAGCTTGTTAACTGAGGTTTTTTATTCATATTTAAAAACAGTTATGCTCACCATGGTTACATTTTACTAGTACCATCTTAAAGTAAGAACTGTAAAATCTTAAAATGCCATCCTCAGTACATGTGGAAATCTGTGCCACAAGACCACTTCTACTTGCTTAAATGCATGTTAAGGTGAAAAGACACCAGTCAGTTAGCTGCTGTAATCATATGTACAGTACAGCCATCTTGGCTCATCTAGTTGTTCCTTCAGTTGTACAAAACAAGATGCTACAGATGTTTCAAACCCAGTAGATTATTCAGGTTTACTTTCATTAGGACATATCTTCTGTTTACTTTCTGATCTTTTTTGGTCTCAGTTAAGATGGTTTCTTTCTCTTACCAAACTGTGACTATAAAGACATACACATCACAGCTATTTATTTCAATATTTTAATAACCTAAAAATAAAAAAACTTGTTGCAATTACTTTTCCATTTATTATTGTGATATGTGTATTTATTTTTTTGCAAAGGAATTTGACAGGCAGATTTCTGGAGTTCTTAATGGAGTTGAAACAATAGCTTATGCATGTCATTTTACATGCATAGTGAAATAATGAAGATAAATCACACACGCACACACAGATAACAAGGCACTGTTAAGACTGTACAAGTAATAAACAACCAAGAGGTTATTGATACATTAAAAACTGAGCTCCTAATGAAAACTATATCAACAGCCATTCTAACATCCTAAAGCTGTGCATTGTTTTGGGGTTCTCTTCCTAAAAGCCCAACTGTGTCCCTCTTTCCATATGTATTCGACCCCACATTCGTAGGTGGATAAATTGCTCCGATGTTGTTGCTGGAACGAACTAAGAAGTCAGCCAAGCGCTGTGTCACACACGTAGCAGTGTTGCATTTCCGTTTCTCCAGGTGGTGACTACTAAGGTCAAACAAAAAGAGTCAAGATGAAGTCAAATGATGAGCAATGAAGCATGCCACTTTGAATAGGCATTTGAGCTGTGCTGATGTGGGAGGTCTTTTAATATGTGCACAAATACAGGAACATTACAATCTTCCTACCACCTACTTTGTGCCTGAAAAAAAATCTTGTGCGTATGCTATTATAAGTTTTAATGATGGGGATCATTTAGATGCAAAGACCTTAACAGTCACATGCCATTTTATTGATATTCTGTATAGCAGTTTATGACATCTAGAAAACCTGTAATGACAGCATGGTTAAGACAGTAAGTGAAAATAATGACTAAATGTTTAGCTTTAAGCTGAACTTCTAAATCTATTTAGAGCTCTTGCTGATATTATGAGGATTACTAACAGAATGACAATCACTAACATTTATTTAGCTCTCTTGCTCCCACAGAATCATATATTGCTCTCACTGAAGTGAACAGAAATCTTCCAGTCCACATCACCTGGATTAAGCCCAGAGACTCTTTCTCCCAGCTGTTCCACATCTAATGAGAGATGGCAAGCATCACCAGCTGCTTCTGATTTCAGTACCGCTTACAATTTTGCTCTGTCTGAGCAGAGATTTCTTCACTACTGAAAAGCAGCCACATTATTTGTTGAAACACCAGCAGCTTGAAAGTGCTAATGTGGTAGGAAATAATAATTTGCTGAATGAAAAGTTAAAGAGTATCCATGGAAGAACCCATATGTAAAAGAACATTTCATGGTCTAAACCAACAGACTGCTTACAGAACTCCAAACAGATCTTCTGTAGCATGACATTTATTTATTTATTTTTTAATCACAATACAACAGTTAGCTTGAGAGGTCTTGGGTTTTCAAAATTGTTTCTTAGACTACTATGTTGTTCCTTCAGACAGAAATGCTTGCTGAGATTGCTAATTGATTTATTGTTCATTTTCTTGGGTTTCTTGTGTTGATGTAGCATGAGGTAGACAACAATTTGCAGCAAAAAAAATACTGTTTCCCAGTTTCAAACTCTGAGCAATTGAGTACATTCTCCTATTGATGACTAAATCTGTTATCTAAAATGTCATCTGTTCTTTTAGAGTTATTTATATTAGTTTAACAGTCCAAATGGAACAGTAATTGAGACAGAAATGTCTGTATTATACTAGTCCTTCATCAGCAAGTAGGCAGCAATTTTTAAGCAATTAGTACTTTAAATATGAATTTAAAGGAAATGGTTGGATAGGTCTTGATATAGCTTCTTTTAGGTTTCCATGGGTATTTCTATTGACTTAAAAAGAATTTAATCAAGCCCTTAACAATTAAGGTTTAAACAGCAATTAGTCCCCATGGAAATCTTCGTTTGTTTGTGGAAGCAGAATTGTCTTTTTTGTTGCAGGTACAGCATTCCCTGACATTCCAAGTTTAAAATTCCAGCCCTTACCAGAAGCTGCTAGATTTCCAGCTGATGTCTGGCCTGACTGAACCCACTGTAAGTCATACTTCTCTGATCTGTAGACTTTAATTGAATATATACTTCAATGAGAAGTTCATCCAGTAAGACACCATAAATCAAGGCCTCAGAAAAGTAGATAAGACATATTACACTCACAAAGGTGATGACTTCTGTTTGAGTTTTACATTTTAGGTTTTTTAAAATAACTGTAAAAATATGTTGGAAGATAACCAAATTGTCATATAATAATGACTTTTTAACTTCTTTTTAGTAAATTCAGAGAGAAAGGAAGAGTTAACTCTGTAAACATGTGCATCTATTGAATCTATCCATAACAGATTTGTCACCAAAAGAAATTCACTCAGAAGTCTGATGAATAGTAAAAATAGTTCAGTGCTACATAGTTCAATTTACTGCAAATTGCAAATACTTTTTGAAATATGATTTTGTTCATTAAAGAGTTACCTGAAGTTTGGTTTATGGATTTATGAATATGAAAACATTTCAGACTACTTAAATTCTGTCAGAGCCAGTTGCTTATTTTCCTTCTTCTCATCTAAAATAGTCATGTTATAAAACAATTTTAGCAGACTATTAGTGTTATTAATACTAATTAATATATATATTTTTTCCCTTTCAGTCTTGGAAATGTGATAAATTTCAATAAGAAAGCCCTTTCAAAATACACTTTTCCTTGCAAGGTAATGTTGTATTTGTAGCTTTTTTCATTTATGAAAGCACTATAATTGTAAAGTGGTTAAATGTTCTGCAGCTTTTGTCTGTGGATTTCTCTGTCTACCCTGAAAGCTTTGATCTTTGTGCTTGCAGAATAGCTCTATTTACAAGAAGAAGGATATTTTAAGCTCTTTTTTCGAGAATAAACAACAAACACCGAGAGCCTTAAGTAAAAGAATAACACTGGCACAAAGTTTACTTCCTAATTTAAACCTAGCTGATATGACTAAAGGAAAAAGGAAAGTCAGTACCTTTTTGATTTTGCTGGTGGTTGTTGTGGCATTTCCTCACTAAGTCCTGAGAGAGTATTCCGTGTCATTACCGGCAATATCCATCCTTGTCTCTTGGAAGTGCCATCACTTAGATGATCATCCACAGATAATAACCTTTAAACAACAATAAAATACCCAGTGAAATTGATTAGCTCTATTTTTGCTCATATTATTTGAGACATGAAAGCAAAAGTAATTCATGCAGTAGTCTGAACATTTTTCCTCTAAAAAGAAATAAATACAATTATTTATTACTTACTTCTCAATAGGTGTAGCTTCCAAACAGCTCAGAGTGACAGAAAGGGCAATGAAGAAAACTGACAGCCTTAGGTTACACATCTTTGCTTCCAAACTTTCTGAAAAGAATGATGATTCAAAACTGAAAGCAAGCCCAAATACTCTTCAGCATATTCTATTACTGATACCCGTTCTGTCCTAAATCAACAGCTGCTTGTCTTTGTCAGAGGCTAGAGTGAAAAAATGATCCCATTAAGTTTAGTGCCACAAAGCAGTTTCAGACAGATAGCTCTCAATAGTAAAGGGCTTTTTTCCCATCTAGCAGTTTCAATCTTTTCCCTTATCTCTTGTTTGCATTTCCTGACGTGTCCCAGTTTCAAATTCTGGTCCCAGGTGCAATTTACCTTGAAGTTATCTTAGCCTTTTCCTGAAAAATACTGTTGATTAATGATGAGAAATACTATGCTTTCATGAAAGCACATCTGTTGCACTCCATCTGAAGTAAGAAAAAAAGGAAAATTGTTTACCTTTTAGTGGTCAGGGAGCTAATAGAAGCAGCTCCCCTCTGTTAGCAAGAAGGGTGCACACAATTCCACGCTTGCATCTAGCTCCGGAGTATACCTTTTTCCCCTTCCTTGCTGACAGGTAATACGGCTCTTATATACCCTTCACACCTTTCTCAGCTCTGACATCAGGCAGCACAGAGAGACTGTTATTAATTCCCATCCCTCTAGGTAGAAAGTACCCCAGAGAGGAGCAGAGGCAGATAGGTCATTATTACATTAGCACATCAGTAAATATTAACCTGTTATATGCAGGATGCCCTCATGAAGATACTGTAATAGCATATCACACATCAGAACTGTAGCCTCAGTTTTACAGTTCTGATAAGATGCTGAGGTAATATTCCCTGTGGGTGTTTTCAGGGGCTAAATAAGGTAACAAAAATTACAAAGAAAGCCAGAGTAAATGAGTAAAATCATCAGTACATGAAATATAAGAAAACATGTATCTTAGAAAAGATAGAATAGCTAAAGTTGTGGAGGTTTGTTGTAGAAATATATAATGATCAAACCAGCAAAAATGTTTGAACGTCTGAAAGCTGTATGAGGAATAAGAAAAGAGTGAACATAAATTGAATTAAATTAAAATTGACAGATGAGGTGATCACTCAGGGCAACAAGGTACAAATTATGTAGATTTTTCAGTAAAACATAAATATGAATGAAAATTCTGTCATTATTAAAGTAAAATCTTATGTTTTACTAACACTTGTAGATTTTTTTATGTCGTGCATTAAAATTGTGCCCATTAGTATTCTTCAGAAGGCAAAGACTAGGATTAAAAAGCTAGGAAATGCCAGAATAAAGGCTGCCTGTGCAAATTTATTCCTCAGTGTGCATAGATACAGTTCAGGGGAAAATATACAGCTTTTAATAAATGAAATCCAGTTTTAATAAATTACCTGATTGTAGATCTCCAAGGACACAGATTAGAACCATTTTTTCTCAGTTTCAGTGAGAATCAGGTCTTTCAATTATTTACAGAGGTTAAGATGCTGGCACAAAGGCTCAGGCAAAGTTTTCTGTGGTAAGAAGTTGTGTGCATCTTCCATATCCCCAAAGAACATGAATTAATTCATAACTGCTTCAATGCCAAGTACATTGCCTTAACTGAAGCCCCCACGTTCGTTTAGTCTGTAACAGTAGATTTTCACTGAAATGGCTGAAGTTCCAGTATTTCTTCTCTTTAGGCATCTGTGCTACTGGAATTGACTACAGAAGGAATATTTATCTGGAATAGCAACCTCTTAATCTGATACAACAGCTAGACTGCAATTAAGATTCTAGGACGTGACAAACTGTGGTTTGTTTGGTTTGGTTATTTTTTGTTTGTTTGTGGGGTTTTTATGCTTTTGGTGGTGGTGGTTTTTTGTTTTGGTTGGTTGGTTTTGTTTTTATTTTTAAAGGGATGATGCTTCTTGATATTTTGCTCTCTGTTTTTAATAATACAATCATATACATTTTTTTCCCCCCTCAGGTTCCTGTCATCCTCCCCTGGATGGACAGTTTCAGTGTACAAGAAGTAAGTATAGTGTTGTTTTACCTTCACCATGACAATATGTTCTGTGCAACATCTGAAACAAGTTTGTCTCTTCAAAGAGTCTTGTTATTTTCACAGTAGCACTTGGCAGCAATGAAATAACTTTCTGGTGTTATTTTTACAGTAGCAATTTCATTCCTCTGAAATGATTACACCCTTTTACAGACATAAAATTGTGCTAAAAAACCAACTGTGCAAATAATCTAGCTAGTGACTGACACCAGCCAATGTTCACTGCTTGAATATTGAACTTGAAAATGCCTTCTTCTGGGTTGGGGAGAAGTCTGGGTCCCACTGACACTCAGTAGTGATGTGTATGCTCAGCTCTTGTGAAAAGGCAAGTTCATATTATTTCAGCTCCTGAAAAGCAAAGGATAGATCAGATGCAGTTTACATCTAAGATTTTAAAAGACTGGTCTGAATATACAGACCATGTTGTGTTTTAAAGCATGTTAAGTGAAGGATTTTTGTGTCAAGCTTGAATCAAACTATAGGTTGATGTAAGAAAAGTGGGTTAAGCTTTTCTAAGAAATACTGGACCCAAATCCTAATTCCAGCTGCCCTGCAAGTGGCCTTGGGAAGCCTCTTATGCTCTGAGGGAAGAATCACAGCATCACAATCACAGAATGATAGAGCTTGGAAAGGACCTCTGGAGATCATCTAGTCCAAACCTCCTGTTAAATCAGGTTCGCCTAGAGCAGACTGCAGAGGAACATGTCTAGGCAGGACTTGAAAGTCTCTAGAGGAGACCACCACCTCTCTGGGTAGGCTGTTTCAGTGCTCTGACACCCTCAAAAGTAAAAAAGTTTTTGCTCATGTTCAGATGAAGTTTCCTGTGTTCCAGTTTGTGCCTATTGTCCCTTGTCCTATCACTGGGCACCATTGAAAAGAGTCTGGCTCCATCCTTTTGACACCTGCCCTTTAGATACTGATAAGCATTGATAAGATCCCCTTCTAGTTTTCTCTTCAGCCCCAGATCTCTCAAGCTTTCCTTGTATGAGAGATGCTGCTGCCTCCTAATCATCGTTGTAGGCCTCTGCTGGGCTCTCTTCAGTAGTTCCCTGTCTCTCGAACTGAGTAACCCAGAACTGGCCACAATACTTCAGATGTGACCTCACTAGGGCAGAGTAGAAGGGGAAAAGAACCTCCCTTGGCCTGCTGGTCTCATCCTTCTTAATGGACACCAGGATACCATTGGCCTTCTTGGCCACATGAGCACACTGCTGGCTCATGGTTAACTTGTCCACCAGGAATTGCAGCCCTTTCTCCCCAGAGCTGCTTTCCAGCAGGTCAACCCCTAACCTGTACTGGTTCAAGGGGTTATTCCTCCCCAGGTGCAGGACTCTACACTTGCCCTTGTTGAAGAAGAGAAAGCCTGATACTTGACTGCATCGTGGAAATGAAAAGTGGGCTTTTGGTGTCCCAAAACCATTGCCTGCCTCCTGGGCCATATAGCATTTTGGCAGAGTCATGCAAGAAATCTATCCAACTATTAGTCAGATGTAATGCTGACAAAATAAAGGTATTGTGGCTTCTTTTACAAGTTCTCCTAAGCAGGAGAAATGTTTTCCTGTACAAACAAGTGTAGAATATGAAATTGTGGAATCTCTTTGACAGGACAGCTATTTATAACTGCTATTTCAATAACCTAGCACAAAGCACTGTGCAGTTAGTACCATTCAATGAAGTGGTTAGACAAAGAACCTGGAAGATATGTTATGTCAACACCCTGGTTCCTTCTGGAAATTACTACATAAATGTCTTGAGTTGCAAGATAAAGAACATGCTCTGCACTCTAATATACTGACAGCAGAGGAACAGAGAACCAGCCTCATCTCAAATGTCTGCTGCTTTGATGTAGGGATTGACTAAATGTGAGATGAATAGCATGATCATTCTAGTGACTCTTTCTAATGAAGAAGTCTAAAATAGCTTGGATAATCTGTTCTCCTTTTTTGACTACAAAACCAGCCTTGGGTGACTTCCTCAGATACAGATGTTTACACTGCAGGTGTCTAAAAGTATGCAAAATGAATTCCAGCAGAGGTGCTTTAACTCTCTTATGTGCTCAGTTCCTAACATTTTAGGTTGTCTTCCTCAATTTTCAAATTTACATTTTTCTTAGGCTAATCTTGACTTCTGCTGAACAGTTGTTTCCTACTTTTAATGGCTGCTTTTCAATTTCTGCGTTCCACATTTGCTTGATAACATTAATAAGACACATTAAGACTTCTGATAATGTCTCCCATTTGTGAGAGTGATAAAAAGCCATGTTACCTGTTGTGTGTACTTTATCAGATGCTGCTCTGCTGTGTAAGGTAAATGTGTCCAGTAAATTATATTATGTTCAGTTACCAGGAACTGTAAGTGTGTGGATAACTCAGGGGTTAGTTTCTCTATTGTGTCAAAACAGAAAAGGAAAAGCTTTAGGCCTTAACCTGAAATAAGCATATTTCAACTTTTTGAAACCAGAAATCATAACAGCAGCATTAATATGCATCAGTGTAAATATTTGCCAGTAATGAAACAGAATGGTGCTTCTGTCACTACTTGCAGCTGTTATATGAGTTGAGCAGAATGTTTCATGTGATCTGACAAAATTGTTTCATTTTTATAACAATTTTATTAGCCTTTGATTCCTGTTCAATAAGCCTGAATCAAGCTTTGAAACGGAAGAATAAAACAAAAGGCTTTGTTCATGGCGTCAGCACATCTGAAAAAGTCTAAAGGTCCTGTGTTCTAGTGGCTAAATCTGAAATTAGAGGAGTAAATGAGGTGCCTCAACATAGATTTCTACCATCATTTAAAAAGTTCTAGGATATCCAGGACTGATGTGCATGAGCATGGCTAGTAGAACACTGTTGTAGCAACTGCAGACTACCTGGAACATAAGGAGTCTGAAATTACACTAGGAACCTGCATTGTTCCCTAAATTTTTACATTTGGATACTGAAGTCTGAAAATTTGTGGCTATAATATTCTGTTCCCAGTATACCTTGCTTGGTACAGTATTGATGAATACCGTCATCTTTGTATTTTCTAGCATGTGGAGTCATAATTTGCTAGGACTTAAGCAATGTGTATCTGCTTTGTTCAAATACTGTTTTGTCAAATATAGTTTCAGTAGCACAATTTTCTTAGTTATTCCTCTTTGGTGTGGGCTATTTCAGCACTGATAAAACCTCAAACCTTGCTGGTCTCAAAACTGATGTTAAACTTGTGAAAGAAACTTGGATGAAGCAGCAGAAGAGGAAATAGGAGCAAAGTTAGTAATTTCTTCTCCAGTGGAAGAAACAGAAGATTCAGAAATGAAGGGTGGCCACCCATAGAACTGACCAGCAAATAAAAAGAAATAATTTGGATAGTTAACAATATCTTAACTCTTACTTTTATGATGTATTACAGCTCACACCATTGACAGAACAATGATGCCCACTCGAAGAGCTACTGCTCTGAGAATGAACAGAGATTGTACTGAATCAGTTCCTGTAGCTGGGAATCTCCCAATCAAGAGGAATAAACCCCATGTTTAGATTAGAGAAGTCAGAACTGATAGTACAGTGATTGACTAGTTATGGTTCCTGATGCCATTCCTACTTAGAGTTTATAGAGTGTTGATTGCATGGCATCTGCTGGCTTGAATCCAGCAATTTACCTTCGAATACAACAAAAGGTTTGAATTTCTTGATTTTCTTTTTCCCTGTCTCTTCTGCAACCTGCTTATCAATGTCACTTACAAGGGCTCCTGACAGTGCTAGTGGTAAATAAGTAATGAGAAATAGTACTACTATTTCTCCTTTCTGATAACTTAAACCATCCATTGCTTCCTGCTATGGCTGTTCTATGAGGTCACTGTCTATAAGAATTCATCCATAAAAAAGTATTCTGCTTTCAATGTATAGCTGTAATGTATATATACCACTACTACAATAGTATATGGAGTCCTATAACATGTGCACTTGTCTATACCTCAAAGTAGAACAAATAATTCTGTTAAAAGGAAGGCTGTGGCACTTACTTGGAGTATCTCCTTACACAGTCAGTATGTAAATTCGCATCCTGGCTCACTGCATAGGTCTCTTCTCACAGAAGAGTCCAGAGTGACTGTATTGCTACTGAATGTGCAGAAGGACTCCCTGAATGCTTCTGCAAGAGAAGAAAGAGATTAACATGTAGAAGATACAGTGAGACCAGGAACAACTCTCCACGCTCCCCAGACTTACTTCATTGGAGGTAGACTGCTAGCAAGTACAGAGTGAATGAAACCATTCACCACTAAGAAAAACTACTTGTTTTCAAAATAAATCTACGTAGAATCATGTCATCCAGTGCATAAGTTTTAACTAAGTTTTCTTTTCAACCGTCTTACTTTCAATAATCAGGCTTTTTTTTCCCCCTCTCTGCAATCTGCAGCAAGACAATGACAATCTGGCTTTGTCTTGAAACACTCTGAGTCTTTGAGATGATGCTGTCTTGACAGCTGTGCTATTAATAATGGCATTTTCTCTGCTGTTTAAAAAGGAGAGTTGTGCTGAACTGAGAATCAGTGATGTTAGTAATGATTTTTCACTAAGGGCAAGTGCAGCATACTAGCTCATGTAGGAGATTTTAGGTTGACAGTACCATGAAACAGAAATTAACTTATTTATGGTACGTCGGCACATGTGGCTGCAAAAAAGATAGCCCGGCTTCAGAGAAATACAGTAGGGCTGCATTTACTGTATGCTTGAATTATTGTATGTGTGAGTGCAAGACTGACCTTTTCATTTTACTTGGAGATGAGCACAGATTTTGATAAGCACTACGAATCTGAATCAGTACATGAAACTCTCTCTCTACTGTAAGAATTCATTAAAAAATATTAGGACTTCAGCATATGTATCTGGAAAAAACCAGTGGATTTTTGCTCTGTTATGGTACTGTCTTTTACACCAAATATTACTGTTTCTGGCTGTTTAGCAAACACTCCACCTTTGGCAGAGATTGCCCCTGCTAACAGAAAACATGAATGGTATGGAAAAGTCAGTATGTAAATGTGAGGTCTCACAAAGACTTTAGGAGCTACAAATGACATGGCTGATTCAAAAGGTGATGACTTTTGCAATAAACTGTTATTGAACCAAATATCTGATTCCCAAAAATTTGCCCATGTTCCCAGAGCTTCCACTCAGGTGGTATTTTACACCATTTAGGAATGAGGTCTCTTAGAAGAGGTCCCTATGGTCAAGTGTACCTAGGAAGTCCAGGAGTATGACCTTTAAGCATTTTCTAGTAACCAGTACCTAGCCTGATGATATCTCTGCACACAAAGCGTATTATCACACACCAAAATACTTGGGGACTTGATGGATAGTGAAAGTGAAATGCTATCAGGTTACATAAACCACTGATTGATGAATCATAGTTAATGTCATTTTTTTTTAGAGGAAAAGATTCCAGAGAGAATTTCAAGCCTTTGAACTGCCAGTCAACCTACAGTACTTTTGTTCTTTTAACTTTTCTTAAAGTAGGTTCATGAGACAATATGCCTTGTTAGTGGGGAGCTGATGACCTGAGCACACAACACATGCCTTTGTACTTTAAAAACAAAAAGATATTGTTAGGTTTTCTTTTTTTCTTTTCTTTTTTCTTGTTTTTTAAACTGTGGTAATATATTCTGAAAAGCAGTTTTGACAATTGGAATATTTATGTTTTCTAACATCTAAAAGTAGAAGTTTGTGTAACAGAATGTCTTCCAGCCTCTTGGCAAACTTCATGAAGAATAAAGAATTTTATGTCTTCATAAATTTTGTCACAAGACTGGAAGACACCATCATGTTTTGCTAAAACAAAAGCAAAATCCCAAATCTGTACCAGTGGAAATCAATGTATTAAACTGCTTTCTTAAGAAAGAAGCTGTTATGACAATCTCATTAGTTTAAATTAAAAAAAAAATAGTTAAGAAAACAAACAATTAATGTTTTACACACAGATAATATTGTCTCCAATGCAAGGATCTGAATGCTAACTAGTGGTAAGTTAAACTAAATCTGAATTCAATCTCAAAATGGGCAAAAGGTCTTGCACCTCTTTGTGTTTCTTCATACACAGGGATAAACAGCACTCCACTTTCTTTCTTAAAGGCAGGTGGGTGCTTCCCTGTGTGGCTTGAGTAGATCACTTTCTTACCTATTAGTGTCCCCACTGGCCAGTACTATGAGATCTTGTGACTCCCCAAAATTTACCTCAGTCTAGTGTAACCATTGCTAGAATAATTTTTAAAAAATGATTAACTGATTATATCTTTCTTCATTTTGCATCCTTCCTCCCTTTCCTGAGAGAATAGGTTCCCAAAATATCTTGAGAAGGTTTTTTTCTGCTCTGTGTAGATGTGACAACTATAAACAGCTGAAAGGAGAGGAAATGTTGTGAAAGAGCCTGTCTTGTGAGTTTTCCAGACTCAATTTTGCTGGTCTTTTCAAAGGTTTAACTTCGCAGTGAAGCTTTTGGATTGTGTACCTAGACCAGGGCACAACCTTGAAAAGAAAATGATGTGTTGTCCTTGGTAGAAAATATCTCTTTGTTAGCCTCCGTTTGACCAGAAGCTTCATGGCTATTAAACTATGACAGCTCTGCACTGCCACTGTCCTGATCAGTTCTAGCAAGGGGTGAAATTTTAAGCTCCCTTGTGTCTCCTGATAAGACTGCAGTAAAGAAGCAGATCTCAGGAGATACAATTGAGAAAAAATAAAATGGTTTTAAACGTTGCTTGGATTGTGATCCAGCTCTGAACTGATAGGGGAAATGACAGTGAGCCTAATCTGTGTCATGACTCCTTCTCTGTGTTGTCATGCTACATTATGTACTATGGTATGTACAACCCAATAATTCTGTAGTGCTCAGTTGTGTGGTGACATAGCTCATATTTCCAGCTTTTCCTGGGTTAGTTACATTTGTGGTTGTTTGCAATTGTATTGCTTGGAAATAGCTACTTAGTCCTCCATGTCCAAAGTCATGCACTGTATTTAGAGTAAGGCCAAAAGTGAATTTTGTGGTTTTGGTACATAACTCATCATTACCTATAACATTTAGACTAGGACCAATAATTATATGTCGACTCTGCATATTTTACTGAGAATGTCTACTGATTTCCATATGAACACCATTTACCTATTTAAAGTTCCTGTGAGCTTGCATAAGCAATTGTAAAGGAGCCCTGACCTTAGGCTGAGAGTTGCTTGGCTGACAGGTTTTTAAGTTCCTTGGCCAGGATGAGTAGATCTAGAATGACATAAGGAGTGATAATCAGGACAGGTGTCATCTGACCTGATTTTTATCTGTCTAAAACTTAGTTATCTAGACTAATCTAGGTCTCTAGACTTTCAACCCAAAGAGAAGAAAGAAGCACCTCCAGAGACTGTTTCCTCCCGCTTATTTTAGACAGCTGTCTGAAGATGAGATAAATTACTTTCTGGAAATGCCTGACTCTCTCTAATGCCTATTGTGAGACTCTACATGAGGATCTTGAACAAAACTACTTGCTAAGAGTAGGCTATACCTGATTCTATGCAAATACTTGATTCTCTCAAGGTATTTTGCTTATATTGAAGCATTAGAATGGTTAGAGTGCCCCTCAAACAAAACCTATCCAGACAAAAGCAAAGCAAACCAATAAATAAAAAAACAAGCCAACCAGCCAGCCAAAACCAGCAACCTTATAGTCTCCGTTTCTCAAGTAGTGGGCTGATAATGCAGGAATAAGTGAACCTGGTACAAATATGGTCTTCGGGAGAAATCCCATGAAGAAGATGGGAATTCAATATGCTAAGACATCATAGACTCTCTATAATGCTGTAGTATTTGTGAACTAATCACAATAGAGAAAATTACAGAATCACAGAATCACAGAATGTTAGGAGTTGGAAGGGACCTCGGTCCAGCATCCAGTCCAACAGGATTCCCTAGACCAGGTCACACAGAAGCGCATCCAGACATGTTTTGAATACCTCCATAGAAGGAGACTGCACAACCTCTCTGGGCAGTCTGTGCCAGTGCTCTGTTACCCTCACTGTGAAATCCCATACACAATGAATTTTACATAAATTTACTGAATATTAAACTGTACATTTGCGAACATATGTTAATTTTGTATCTCTACTGGATTTTTGGAGAGGTATTTAATTTCTACATATTGCTGATCACTGGGAAATGTCTGGAAGTGACTTTTAACCTTCATTCAGTACCCCAGTGCCACTGCTGAAGGCAGTGTGCTAAAACAAAAGCAGGTTATAAAGGTTAAGCTCTGCACAGCAAGTGCTTTCCTGTGTCACCTAAGCATATCCAAACACTGAAAATTCACAGAAGTCACTTAAATGCCTAGATGTGGACCTACTGGGTGTATTCTTCCAGGCACTTTTTTTATGAACATAGGCCACACAAGTAGGCTACAATTACTTTTAAATTGAGAACACACACTTACCCTAAAAATGTTCCCCAACATTCTTCAGCTTCCAAGAAGCTTGAAAAAAATACAAAAGCTCTCCAGCACTCTCAGGCTCGTAAAAAATGAAAATATTTTCAGTCTTTTTATTTTTCTTTTTCTGGGAAAACACTGTTTTCACAGAAATTATTTCTTTCATTATCCCTATAAAGGCCTTTTTCCTTCCTCCAGGACTACGGAGCCAAATGTACTAACCTTTTTTCTTTTGTAAGCAGAAGTCTCTATGACACTTTCTCCAAGAAGCAAAGACTGATACAGTTCTAATAGTAGTTACTTTCTCACAGTACTACAGAAAAGCAGAACACCAGAGAGAAGGTTTGAATGTAGTCAGTCTTTGGGAAAACTCTCAGTGTATGTGTGCTGTGTCTGTGTGTGCATGTATGTGTCTAAAGGAACATGCCCTTTAAACATATATCCTTTGTTTTGCTTTTAAAGATAAACTCTGTTGATACACCAGTGAGCAAAAGTCTTCTGACTTCAGTGATTGCTCAGCACATATGTTCCTACTTCAAGGCACTTTGCCAATATGATAATATGGATTGACCAAAATTGAGTGTCACATATACCTCAAAAATCAGTTGAGATAAGCTGATCCATGCAGTAATTAAAGCCACCATCTTGAAGAGGTACTTCAGCTTTATATATATTTTTTCTTCTTCCCCTTTATTATTTTTTTCTTTACAAGAGGAAAGAAGGCTCCTACTTATCTTCAGTTTCTAAAATGCGTATTATTGATGATGAATTCTAGGGAAAATTTTAAGAGCAAAATTCTTTAAAGTGGAGCTAGAAAATCACTTAAACTGTCACCTGGGCTATTTTTTTCTGATATGGACATAAATATTTAAAACAAATTGTTAAGTGCCTGCTATAAGGAGGTTTTTACTTGACTGGAATTTTTGCTTTCCATTTTTTGTAATTCCTTTGCTGTATCTAAATCTTCAACCTTACTCACCTTGAGCAGAAATTAATGTTGAACAAAATAACCCTACACTCTCCTGTATGTGATGTTACTATGATTTTCTACCAAAGTTTATTTAATGGTTATTTATTTAATAATTAAACCCTCAGGTGATGGCTTCTATTTCACTGGTTTGCTTATTTCCTGTAGATTCTGAAGATATTTGCATGCACCTCAGAAGCTCAGTTCGAAATAATTAAGTTGGACAAGGAAATTTGAAAATAATGATCTCTGTAGAAAAATTATGGTGTGACCTTCCCCCAGAAGGATGGCTTAAAGTATAAAATATATGTAGAATATATTCTACAAATAGTTATGAGATGAAATATTAAAATAGTGGACGGGGTGAGGGAGAAGAAGAAAGGACTTGGCAATCCTTGTAACAGCTAACCAGTGTGAAAACCCAACTAAACTGAGATCCACAGTTCTAATGTCTAATCAATTAAGATAAATATAATATATGAAAATCCCTGTGCATTTTCCTAGCCAAATCTCTTGATTAGGTGCTTGCAGGCAGATTTCCCTAGCTAACTATTACAATTAGAATATTGAAGTTAAGGTATTTTTAATACAAAAGCAAGAGTAATGCTCTAATGAAACCGAGACTTCTCTCCCACACAGAACAAGGCTTAGTCATACACAGAGCAGTTGCACATGATATAGGCACAGGAGTGAAGTCACTTTACACCTGAATGACACCTAACATACACTGTTCAACAACTGCCATTTTGATGAGGAGTGTCCACTTTCCTCTTCAGCTGTATAAAATGCCAGAAAACTTTCAAAATATCTTGGTGGTAAATAAGACTTTACATTAGAATTTAGTTAAAGGAAATAAAAAATGGAGACAGTATTTCTGTTTCTAGTTGAATTCTATAAGCTAAATCCTAGTACAGAAAGCCATCAAGAGTGATTTGGAGACCATCATGAAATGAGAACAGAAAGCAGTGCTATAGCTCCTATGAAATGTATACTTTCTGAGGGAGAATGGGGCTTTTCACATATTAGAAGCGTGTTAATAGATTTGCACTTGAGAAATTTTTTAGTGTGTGAAAATTGAGACAACATGCTCTCAGAAATTTACAGTTGTGACCTTTCATTATAAGAAACAATAGGGGAACCCCAGACGGGTTTTGAATACCTCCATAGAAGGAGATTCCACAACCTCTCTGGGAAGTCTGTGACAGTGCTCTGGCACCTGAACTGGGAAAAAATTTCTATGTACATTCACACGGAATCTCCTATGCTTCAGCTTACAGCCATTGCCTCTTGTCCTGTCACTGGGCTTCACTGAGAAGAGCCTGACCCCATCCTCCCAACACACACCCTTCACAAATTTAAAAGCAGAGATGAGGTCACCCCTTAGCGTCCTCTTCTCCAAGCTAAAGAGACCCAGCTCCCTCAGCCTTTCCTCAGAAGGAAGATGTTCCAGCCCCTTCATCATCTTTGTGGCTCGGTGCTGGACTTGTTCAAGCAGTTCCCTATCCTTCTTAAACTGAGGGGCCCAGAACTGGACACAATATTCCAGATGCAGGCTCACCGGGGTAGAGTAAAGTGGAAGAAGGACCTCTCTTGACCTGCTAGTCACACCCCTTCTAATACACCCCAGAATCTCATTAGCCCTCCTGGCCACAAGAGCACACAGCTGGCTCCTGCTGTGGCAGGGGGGTTGGACTAGATGATCTTTCAAGGTCCCTTCCAACTCCTAATATTCTGTGATTCTGTGAAAATGGCTTCCCTCGTGCTCTGGTACAGCAGCGAGCAGCCCAAGATCCTCAGTCACCAGTACTCTGTCAGGAATTAGCAGAGGGTCTACAAAATGTTTTCCAGTACATCAGAAGAGCTGTAAATTTGTGAGACAAAAGCATACTGTGTGACAAAAATGCCAAGTATTTTGCTGGTATGTTATTTACCTCTCCCAGCAACATTACCAAGCAGGGAATGTGGTAGTCCAGGAAGGTTTTTCAAGAATACTAGGTGTTCCCTCTGAAAGCTAAGAAACCATGGAGGCTGTGCTCAAAGCTAGGCTTTTGTTAAACCCAATTCCACCCTCACCACACTTTTAAGACCTTGCGTTTAGGGCTTTTCATGTACATTAGTAGTTATTTCTATAAGGGAGACAAAGAAACGCTGAGGGAGCTGGGTCTCTTTAGCTTGGAGAAGAGGAGGCTAAGGGGTGACCTCATCTACGCTTTTAAGCATGTGAAGGGTAGGTGTCAGGAGGATGGGGTCATGCTCTTCTCAGTGAAGCCCAGTGACAGGACAAGAGGCAATGGCTGTAAGCTGAAGCATAGGAGATTCCGTGTGAATGTACGAAGAAATTTTTTCCCAGTTCAGGTGCCAGAGCACTGTCACAGACTTCCCAGAGAGGCTGTGGAGTCTCCTTCTCTGGAGAGATTCAAAACATGTCTGGACGCGCTTCTGTGTGACCTGGTCTGGGGAATCCTGCTGTGGCAGGGGGGTTGGACTAGATGATCTTTCGAGGTCCCTTCCAACTCCTAATATCCCATGATTCTGTGATTCTGTGAAACACAATTGTCAACAAGAGACTTAAGGTCACAGATGAAGCGTGCTTCAGCACCAGTACTTGAAGGTGTATCTACTGATTCTTAGATGTGATGTCTACCCAATATGATCAAAGTCATACAATCTCATCATGTCACATTGGCTAGAATAATTTACACTTGGCCAAGCAACTCTCTGATTTTGTAATATCCAGTAATCAGTAAGTAGCAACACCCAGCCTGTAGGACAACCATAGTGGCTATGTGACTACAGGTGGCTTTTTTAATCTTTCAGTTTTGCATGGTGAACTGTCATAAATCAACAAAAGTCCTAAAGGAAAGGGTGCTCCTAGTGAATGTTGCAGTGCCTGATTATTAGTATCTTTTCCTCCTTCTAGAATTAACAACACCTTAGTTCTTTAGCAGGTGGTTAAGCTTGGATACTTCAAAAATAGATCCAGAAAGGCTGTTGCACTGAAAAGGAACACTGAAGACCAGCAGCTGTGGATGCTGTGAAGAGTCATAGTACGCGTCTGTGCTTCAGAGGTTGAGGCAATTGTCTCCACTTTCAGTTCAGATCAAATTCTGCCCTACTGCTGAGCCTCTGAGTGATTTATACTGACTGAGAAGTGCTACGTTTTCTTCCAAATCATTCCAAGACAGCAAAAGGATGCCAAGTATTATACCTGTGCTGCTTTCCATCCACTAATTCAGGGCCTAAACACTCCCTTCAAGATGTGAGAAACACAAATTAATTCCCCAGTTCCAGTCTGACTTTGTGTCACCCTTTGCTAGGGCACTAAACCCACAAACTGCACTCGGTATACTTGGGTTAAATTTCAACATTTTAGAATAAAGGTCAAAGTTTAAGCTTACAGAATCAGTCATTTCTTCTGAAAACCTCAAAACTGTAAGTACCAATTTGTGTTGCCATGAGAATGTTTTCTTTTGTAATTGCATTAGAGTAACAGTTTGGTGCCTAGTAAAACAAGATTTCAGAATGCTTTTTGCAACATGAAAAATAAATTAGTTAAAAATTCTGACATTATATTTGCCCTCTGCTTTGTTACCTCATGTGATTTTTAATCCTGTTTATAAACAAAACAAGGATTTACCAGCTTATCCATATTACTAAGCTGAGCCAAATGGAAGATGTATTTTACATTGAAAATAGGTTGTCCCCTTGAGACTGAAGCAAGGCAACTTGCTAAATATTACTTCCTAGACATTTAGATCCAGATATTTGTGTGCCTTTTTTTTTTTTTAATCCTTTACTTAAGGTGAAATGTGGTTTAAAACTATAAAAGGCATTTATAGTTTTGTGTGGGACAAATAGATCCAAACTCCTGTTTCTCAATGCTAGCTTGCCTGCTGTTGTCAGGTGTACTGAATAAGCCTGTTTTGATCTACACAGAATGTAACAGATTTGTTTTTAAGCCAATCTGGTTCATTCCAAGTTACATCAGCTGAACTTCTTGCACCTGCTTTGCAGAATGTATTTAAACTAACCACAGTGTGCCCTTTAGTTCTCTGTGCAGTATGTAAAATGGTATTCTAGAAACAAGTCTTCTGATTACTTTTCTGTTCTCCTGGCTGCCTGTGGAAACGTAGTCCAGTAGTGGCTATCCTAGTAGCCTAAGCTGTATCTCCTTGTCCTCTTGGCTAAAGAGATAGTGATTGGTGTTCACAGAAAGAGACAATTTCTTTACAGATGGGCTAATCCTAGGAGGCCAGCAGCATTCTGGGTTGGTCTGGGCAGATTAGGTTTGTATTTGAGACCATAGTTCCACAAATATTTGAGGTGATGTAGCACATTATTGGTGCTCAGATGGGCAGGTTTCTCTCTTCAGCATTTCCTGCTCTGCTTTAACCCCCACTTTCTCTTCATGTTCTTGGCTTTGCTTTCCTGCTCTTTTGCTTATGTGGGTCTGACACTTGTTGAACCATTCTGTGGGCCAAATCAACTCACTACATGGAAAGCAACCTTTTCCTTACACTACATTTGTGTCTGTTTCATGAGTTAGAAAGGTTTGAAGAAGAATCTGGGTAGCCCAAGAGTGGAAGCAAGGTGAGTAACAGGAATATATAACAGAAAGCAATGCATTTTTTTCTACTGCAATTTATGCTTTGAAGGAAGATAATAAGGCAAAATTGCCATTTTATCATCTGTCACTTTATGAGGGGCAGTGTGATATTTCTGATGGCTCGAGAAACTTGGGCAGAGTTTGCTGGCAGGTTTCTTTTAGCAACAGAAAAGAAAACCTGTAATTAACCAGATGATGTGCTGAGCGTATGTTAGTGAAATATAGGGACTGGCATAGTAAAGGACAGGATCCCATTGCCAACTTCTAGCAACAGATGAGGCCAGACATAGGGAACCACAATCTTTGTTCTGTTGATAACATTTTAGCATCAATGGTGGGCTACAGTCTGAATAAAACAATATTAAGGTGGGGCAAAAATGATTCCCTGGGATATAGTCTTTTATGCCAAATTGCAAAGAAAGTGCAAAGCTATACAAGCACATTTTACTGCCGTAGTTGAATACATTTATTTTGTGTAAGCATCTTTACGCAAAGCAGAAATGCAAATGACTTAATTAATTGTCTGTGTTGTCATAATTAATTGTCTGTGTGGCTGACCACCTACACTTAATTGTAAAGTAAGTATTTCCATAAATGCTACAATAATGCATTAAACTTTTAGTGACTGAAAATGAGGTAGCAAGTAGCTGTAGAAGGAGTTAATGCCCATGAATTTGCTAGGAATCAAGTTAGTTAAGAAACACATTTGAGAGGATTAACATTGTTGTAGAAAGCAGTATTTGAAGAGATTGACTGAGAGGGTGTTGGGTTGAAGACTGTGAAAGGCAATTCAGTTCTACTGGTGGGCTTGTCAAGATCTGCTGGCTTCTCAGCTGTGGCTCTCTGAAGTGAAAAACGCAGAGAAGCACAGCTGCTGCAAGATCACTCTTGGAAAGTGTATCTGAGACAAGAAAGAGGAGATTAACTTATACCCATCCTGACTATAAGGTAGGGCTCTGGCTTGCCCTGATTTTCTGCAGTTTACCTCATCAGGCAGATGGAACTGTACTGAATAACACTACTTTGTGGCAGAGAGAAATCTTTCAAGTGGTGTTCTTCCTGTTTAACTCATTGTACTAACCCTCAGACATGTGAAGGCTTTTACAGATAAACAATATATTTCTCCTTTGAACACATTTTTGGGAAATATATAAGATGTGTAAGAAAGCAGGTGGCTTAGCGCTACTAGAAGCTCTAACAATCAGTTTGAGATGGAGGTAATTAAAAGCAGGCAGACAGATAAAGAGAGATGTTTTTGCAGATTTTGGGAGAGGAAGCAGAATGGAGTTTTTTGTTTCCATTTGGAACTTAAGTTGGTCTGGTGGTTTTGGTTTTATTTTTCTCCCTAATTTTAATGCCAAGAGATTAGTCTCCAACACAGCTTCTATTAAAATTAACAAGCTTACATTGATGCCAGTGGAAGAGGGGAGGGCTTAACAGAACATGCAGAGCAGAACTAAATGTCCTTTTTGTGGCTAACAAGGACAGACAGTAAATAAAAATTTATGGAGACAGGTATATGTCAGTCAAATGTATATGTCTTCATGGTGCTATAATCCTATGTACTACATAGCAGCATCTCCCAAAGTGGTCAGTGCCAAATGCTTGTGGACTGAAAAACTTCATTACAGGTAAGCTAGCTTGTCCTCAGAATATCTCTTTTCTCTGTTCTTTTCTTACTGGCTGTATGCTGCTGACAGCATTCAGTATTGATGAGAAATAACTAGCTGTTACGTTATTGACTTTCACATGTTGAATTTTTTTTACTAGAATAAAGTGTACAGGTTTGTACCTTTTATTGGAATCCAGTTTGCAATTATTTCAGGAAGATGCTCAAATATCTTAGAAGGAATGTGAACTTTTGCAAGCATGGGACAAAAATGTTTCTTTTTGTCTTTCATCTTTTCCAATACTGTAATTGGATCATTGGACAGACTCAGAAACAGACACTGAAATCAATTAAAAAAGGCAACATGAAGGAAGCTGAGAAGCCGCATGCAGAGGATAAATTCTGTTGCATTTCCAAGCTGAAGGTACAGAAATATTTACAGAAGTTACAATCTGGACTACGTGGACAAATAAGCTCTGTTTATTTCTTTATCCTTAATGCCTTAACTAAAGTCAGGCAAGTTTGGAAGCTATCATGTGTTGCTCTTTATGTCACTGAACTTTACACTCTGTGATGTTTTGGAGGTATGGTTGATTGCTCCTTCGAAGCTCCACCCCTGAATATGTGTAATCCTCTAGTCTGACATGTTTACTATTCCTTCCTAAACCTATGAAATGAGTCCTACCAATTGTGACATGGCAGTGAAAATTGGCTGCTGTTGTACCCTAGACTATTCAAGTTGTCAAGAAACGCTATAAAAGGTTGTAAAATAGCTTGGGCTTCATTGTGATTCAAAGTCCAAATACGTTACTTATGCTTTTTAGCATTTGCAGCAGATATATTTAAAATACTATTGATTCCATGTCATAAATACTGCTTTTAAAGAACTCTAGAGTTAAAAGGATGTGAATACTACTGCATATATTCAAATGTACTTTTTAGTGTCAGTTCCTACTAGATTCTTGTTAAAGGAACACAGTATTTATTCTGTCTGTTTGAAATGGCTTGTTCTGGGCTCCTGACTGAGGTGGGAGAGGATCAAGAAATTGGATCAAAGGAAACTATTTCAGTTCTGCAAAAAATTTGTCATTCAGATGAGCAAAGGGTGTCAAGGTCTTTGCCTCCTGGTCTGGTTGCAGCCGTTACTCAAGTCCTGCAGATGGCAATCTTGCAGCAGACACACCATGCGAGAGGCTGCACTATGCCTGTCTTGGCTGGGGAAATGGGGCTCAAGATTTCTGAAGATAGTCTTGGTCAGTGACAGTTTAGTGAAGCAATAACTCAGTGGACAAGGACAGATTATGCGATATACACACATATCACTGTGCATCAGAACTAGTCACTTGCTTTGCCTAGAAGTAAATCTTTGTTGGGGAAAATAACCATGGGATATTCCTTAACATATTTCTTTTAATTCTTGATACCTTCTCCTTTTTCCTTCCTAGGTATTTCTGCTGGCATTATCACTTGCATTTGTTGGTAAAACGATGTCTGGTGCTTACATGAACAGCATGTACACACAGATAGAGAAACAATTTAATATTCCAGCTTCTTTAGTGGGGATTATTAATGGAAGCTTTGAAATTGGTAATAATTCATTTTAATATTTCTAATTCTTTGAAAATGCAATATTTTGGCTAAGCATGTATTAGCAATCTGTCAATTACCATATGTGACAATAGTGACCAACTTTACCCTACCATTTCCAATGAGACTTACACATTTAGTGCCTTGGAAGCCAACAGGACAATTTAAATGAGGAAGTTAAGGATTAAAAGGTGGTTCAGCTAACTTCTGCACTATCTTAAGATATGACAGAGCAACTAACAAAACAGAACTAGTTTATGAGCTTTGTGTTGAATCTTTCTGGACAAAAAAATATTTTATAAACTTTGTTTGAATTTAAGGTCATATTTAACATTTTACAGTTCTTCTAATCAGTCACCTTGAAGTTGGTTAGAGTGGATTGTCTCCTTACTCTAACTCAATAGTATTTCAAGGTTTTGTACCTCTACAACTGTAAAGAAAGTTTCTGTTTCCGCAGTTAGTGACACCTTGCCTGTCACTGAGTTTTATTGCCTTGTGACCAGCTTATGTCTTGTCATTGCCAAAAATACCATACAAAAGGCTTGATACCTTCAAACCCATCTAAGTAGAGATCCTCAGTTGATGTTTTATATACCCTTAAAGTAACGATGTGGATCTTTATCATGTCTGACTCAGGTAAGGAAATGGTCTGCACAAACTCATGTAGGCTGATGGGGAGGGGAGTCAAGGCTTCTTCTCCCCCTTTTCCTGGTCTCCTATATCTGCAAGAGCGAGAAGAAGAAACTGTGCTGCTGCCTCCAAAACAGTCTGATAGAACAGCTTAAAGTTATGATAGAGAAGGAATACCTAGAATGTATTTTTGCTTTTGATAAGGAGGACAGTTTAAGAACTATGAAATGCCCAGAATTAATGAAACTCCATGTAAATGGCTTAATATCTTATGTAAATTCTCATCCCATATGCACTCCTATGTAACAAGTTATGGCATTGTTGTCTCAAAGAATGTAAAAAACCTGTGAATAATCATAATAATACTTGAAATGGTCAAGAGTCAGTGTATGTGGCAAACACAAGTAACGTATCAGGACTGTGTAAGTGTACACAGTTGTCATTCAACGCCCTAGTTTCATACAATCTGTCTAGCTATCATATATATTAAAAAAAGCTATCTTCTTTCAGAAGATGATGCTTATCACTCAGACATGGTTTTGTTCTTTTGACAAAAAGATCACAAAATTAGTAGGTGTACGATTACTAAGTTGCTATTTTTATGGGACCTGATTCATAATATGAAGCTTGACTCTTAGTTGCATAGCAATAAAGGAAGAGTAGAGAAAAATTAACTGATTCTGAAGTGAAAGTGGAGAAGAGAATAAAGATTTTTAGCACATTTGTATTTTTATGTGGTTCCAGGTACAGAAAAATACATTTTATACTTAAAACTATTACTGAAATTAATATTAATTTATTATTACTTTTTTCTCTGTATGTCATCTTGTATTTAGTATTTTTATTACAAAACTACTGGTTATATGCTTCTGTATTTTCCCACACATGGCAAAATAAAATATCCCTGGGGAATAGCTTCATCAAACAGCTATTATTCTGAAAACCCTGGGTCTGCTTTAGGCAAAGTAGTGGGAAATTTCTTCTCTGTATAGGTGTGGCCAAAAATCTCTCTCACCATGATGTAATTTTCACTCTGCCTTCTGTTATCATATTCTTTCCATGTGGTGTTACACTTCCAGGAAAAATCACATATATCAGGGAACTACTGTGTCATTTAGGCAGTTCCCTGTCTGGTTACAGCTTTAACAAGACAACAGAAGTAACAGCTGTTGAACCAGTGAGGTATACTCAAATTTGTGTTGCACTTTAAAAGATGTAAGGATGCCTTGGTTTGCAAATATGAACCAGATGAACCAGATTGTTTTTGCAGGCAACTTGCTGCTGATAGCGTTTGTGAGTTACTTTGGAGCAAAGTTTCACAGACCCAGAATAATTGCTTTGGGCTGCACAATTCTGTCATTTGGATGTCTTTTGATATCACTTCCTCATTTCCTATTTGGAAGGTGAGTATTTGCTTAGCTCACAGCAATTTCTGCAATCCTTACTCGACTTAATCCATAACTTCTCCCACTTTACTGTACTGCTTTTTGAGAGAGGCATTGCAAAGCATGGGTATGATATCGTAATTGTATAGCAGCTTGTTTTGTTTTGGCTTCAAAAGTCAGTCATCAGTTCCTGAGGAGAGTTACCTGTCTGCTGGGCACCCTGCCTTGCTCTTGCCTTTATCCTTATGCTACCTCTTGTGTGGACTATCTCAAGAAACAGTGGCCTGCGATACTGCTGCATTATGCTACTAGCTCTTACCTGCTTGGATGGGCAATAGAAAATGATTTTAAAGATAACTTGGGCATGATCATACCTAATCACTGTGTTGACGAGGCCTTTACAGACCATAATGATTCTTTAACCATTTTTTTCACTCTTTTTTGCTTGGCTTAACAAAATTATCATTGCGGCTTGTCTATATTTTAATCAATAATATATCTTTTGAGAAAAGAAGATTCTCTAATCATAGAATTGTCAGAGTCGGAAGGGACCTCAAAGATCATCTAGCTCCAACCCCCCTGCCTGGCAGGGACACCATCCACTAGATCAAGTTGCCCAGGGCCCCATCAAGCCTTCTCCTAAAAGCTTCCAGGGATGAGGCTTCCGCAACCTCTCTGGGCAACCTATTCCACTGTCTCACCACCCTCATAGTGAAGAACTTCCTCCTTATATCCAACCTAAATCTTCCCTCCTCTAGCTTAAACCCATTTCCCCTGGTTCTATCACTGTCTGACCTCCTAAAAAGTCCCTCACCAGCTTTCTTGTAGGCCCCCTTCAGATACTGGAAGGCTACAATAAGGTCTCCTTGGAGCCTTCTCCTCTGCAGACTGAACAACCCCAACTCTCTCAGTCTGTCCTCGAAGGAGAGGTGCTCCAGTCCTCTGATCATTCTTATTGCCCTTCTCTGGAGTCGCTCCAGCACCCCCATATCCCTCTTGTAACAGGGGCTCCAGAACTGGATGCAATATTCCAGGTGGGGTCTCACAAATCCAGAGTAGAGGGGAAGAATCACCTCCCTCGACCTGCTGGCCATGCTTCTCTTGATGCAGCCTAATGCGATATGGTTGTGACAGCCTTAGTGGTGCCCTCTGCTTAGCGTGTAAATTGGATTAGAATGTAAGAAGAGAGAAGATGATAGGAGGGATTTCATTAGTGTTTCATCAGCTCCTCCTGAAGCAAGATTATGTTAGAAGCTAGATAACAGTCCAGATACAGCACTGGGTTGATTCCCTGCTACTGTTCCTTTGTTCCTAGCTTGATTTGTTACTGAAGCTCAGTTAACATTTGACATGGGTTTCCTTCTACCTGTAGCTACACATTCTTCTTGTAGGTAGCTTCATTACTGAAGAACAGATTTATGAGGCAGTTCTGATGTATTTCTGAAACCTATACATGCTTTCCTTTGATTCAAACAGGTATCATATTGAAAGCAGTATTTCACAATGGGAGAATTTTTCAGTTATGCCTCTGTGCCTTGTTAATCACAGTTTTTCTTTACCTACAGATGAACAATCAACAGGTATGACTCTTCCTATGTTTACTAATACTTTTTCCTCAGTTTTAATAGTGTTTAAATATGTAGGATTTTATTTTTGCTAGCAGTTATTTCAGAGTCCTACTTCTGGTCAGTACTTTTTGCAGGCATAAAAACTAGAGGTCAGGAAATTTCTAGCTTTCTTTTTCCTTTAGTCTGTGACTCCAAAGCTGCAGCTTTTTTCCATGTAGTTTTCAGAGTATCCAAACAGGTCAGTTAACATTCCTGCCAGTCCACTATGGGGAAATATAACACCAAGTTCTTCTCAAAAACCTGTCTTTTTTTGACTTGAAATACTATGATACTACGAGGAGGCAGAAAACATATTTGACCAATAAGTAAAAGGCATCAAGATGCTTTTTCGTTGTACCATATAAGAAACAAAAAGTGTGAAAAAGAGCAAAAATGTAGATCCCACTTCCTTTTAGAGAAAAGAGAAAGTAGTTTTAAGTAGGCTACAACTTGTCTGGGAGACTGAATCATGTATGTGCACTAGCAATATGCATATGAAGTAACTACTATGAAGTCAAAAGAGGCAACTATTAAATGATCACACACAAAATCCTCACTCTGAGGGTCCAATTAATCTCCTGAGTCTTTAGCTACCTCAGCGTGAAACCTTTAATCTGAACTATCTCTTTAGGCTCCTTTGATAGTTGATCAAAGGAGACCACAGATCTCTTGCAGAGTGTGTCCCTTGCTATAAGGACATTCATGCTCTATACTTTTTTTATACCTGTGTTTTTTCCTATCTGCAAGAGGAAAAGTTGAGAAAAGTTTATACTCAATAGCACTTGGTATTAATCTTTCATTTGAAGATTTCAGGTACAGTTTTTCTTCAAGTGCACAAATTAAGGTATAGATAGAGTATCTTCTAAATTATACAGCCATTCGATATACACATTAGACCTCCTATGTTCTCAAGCCTATGGCTATACTTGAGTAAGGTGATTTTTTCCTTATTAGTTTATGGGAAAGCAAAACTGTGATGTTGATACATATGAGGCAACCTCCTGTGTGATGCACAAACAGGTTTGAATTTGACTACATGTGCATTTGGATTATTTCACCCATGTTTGCTGCCAGCAATCTGGTACGGATACAAGAGATCCAGGCTTGATCTCTGGACAGTAATGCCTTCATTTAGAAAGCCATCAGTTGCTGCTAGCAAAGCCTGTTTTTATGAACAAATTCCCACTGAGAAGTCTCAGCATGACAAAGTAGACCATACAGAAGAGTAGAATCTGAAGCAGACTGTATGGGATGAAGAAATTCAAGTTCAGGGAGAGAAACAAAGTGCTAAAGGTCATAGAGTTCCTCACAGAACTGTCCTAATGTGGTACAAAAAAGATTGTGCTGCATCATAGTATTCTTCTGACAAGTTATAGAGGAGGATAGTGAATAAATGAGAGCTGAATTCCCAGGCAGATTCAGCAGGCTGGCCAGATATATTGTTATGGACCTTGAGTTTGAGAATTGTATAAAGGCCACAGTGACTCACAGACTTCCTCAGAGCAATGCCCAGACAGGCAGATCTCAGGCTATGTTCCAATGGGCATCTGCTCAGGGAAACACTGACCTTCTAAGTTTCAGAGGTAAGATGGAGGTATAAAACCTTTCTGTAACATTTGATGACATGCCAATTATGGTAGAATTTTTATATTATTTTCCAGATCAGAATCTGCATTGCCCTTAAGACATCCCAAATCAGAAACTGAATACCTGACCAGATCATCAAGACAGATGAAATTTCTGGGTAGGGAGATTATTGATATGCAAGGCAAAAATCTCTAGTGCTAGAATAGAGCTTTAAGGTAAGGGTTAAGCTGATGTTTCCAGGTGGTGAGGACTGTGGTACAGAGTGCTGGATGAAGTTACTAGCAAACAGCCAATAATTTACACACAGATGAACTCACTCCCCATGTGTTTTTCTAGGGGCTTTATAAACATTAGTAAACCAGAAGTTAGCAGTCTTAGTCAAGGCAAAGAAGCTGGAAAGCTCATAAATCTTTTGTCATATAAAGGTAGAACAATACCACATCTGCACAGGCATGGCTTTCTTGTAAGCCAAAGGTGGCATCTCACTGTGAAATCCTCAGGTCTTCTGGTGTACTTTGGGCAATATTTTTGTAATAAAATGACAATGTATGGGCTTTATGCAGCAGTTCTCTGAATCATTGCAAAAGACCCCTGAATTTCACAGAGATGATCATACTATTCTTGCTAGCTCACTCTTGCAGCCTCTTGGCTCTTGCTATAAGGTAGCTTTCCCTCCTGATATGTCTACCTCATCACCTAGTTCGATGTCATCAGCAAACCTGGTGAGAGTGCCACCATCCAGATCATTTATGAAGATGTTGAATAGTGTGGGGACCACTATCAGTCCCTGGGGGACCCCACTTGTGACAGGCTGCCAGGCTGAGTAAAGGCTATTGATCACCACTCTTTGTGTATGGCCTGTGAACCAGCTTCCCACCCATCTCACAGACTGTCCAACCACTCTGTATCTTGCCAGTTTGTCTGGGAGGAGGCTATGGGAAACACCGGTAAATGCTTTGCTGAAGTCCAGGTAAAAAACAACTGCCCTCCCTGTGTCAACAGAAAGTATGACTTTGTTGCAGGTGGTGATCATGTTAGTCATGCATGATTGTTCATCCCTTCACCACTGATGTTCAGGTGTTGTGTTCTCTTTATTGACATGAAAACGGCAATTTTGTCGAGGGAAAGGAGTAGAGAGAAGGGCCTAGGTTATGCAATGTTTGGACTGCCAGGTGTTTGGCGAAGGTATGGCATGGAGAGGGAAGGGATTTTAACTCTACTTCAGCAACTGCAACAGCTTCTTCCAGTTCTGGAGTCTTTCAAGTGTTGAGACTACTTTTTTCTCTGTTTTATAGAAAAGATCTGCCCACCAAATTTTAAGCTGTTAGACAATTCGTTGTCTTTGTCTCTAGAATTTAGTTAGTAGTTAGAATTAAAATATTAATTAAAGTAGTAGTTAGAATAAAAACATTAATTCTGGCTTCTTATTTTATTCACAGAATGTGAAAAAGAGCCTGGGTCTTTGCTGTGGATATTTGTGATGGTTGGAAATATAGTACGAGGAATGGGTGAAACTCCTATCATGCCTTTAGGCATTTCATATTTGGAGGATTTTGCCAAAGCAGAGAATTCACCTTTCTACCTGGGCAAGTCTACCTTATTGTGATAACTTCCCTCCCCCAAACACACACACACATAAGCCAAAGAGAGGATAAATACCACTCCCTTCAGTCCAATAAAAGAAGAGAGAAGACAGACATTAGTGTCTTATCAAAATAATACTGTAAAACCTGTAATTTAACTAGACGTGAACTTGTTGTAATTAGGCCATTTTTTAGGTGCAAATGCCTATTCATTAGAGCTGTCCTAAACACATATAACAAATCCAAGAAAAATAATCTATTTCAATATGTTTTCTCCTTTTCATACTTCAGGATGTCTGCATACAGCAACTATAATCGGCCCCTTCCTTGGTTGTTTGTTGGCATCGTTCTGTGCAGAACAGTTTGTAGATCTGGGATCGGTAGATGCAGGTATTGGATGAATATATAAAATTTACATATAAATCGGTAGGCGCGATGGTGTAATTATCAACATTAAGAGATGTTTCTTGGCTAAGATGAGATGCCTTAGTTTTATTACAGTTTGCTGGTGTTTCCAAGGAATGGAAAATATATATAATAGTCAATACATACACAATTGAATCTCCATACAAATTATTTGCTGAATAATTGTGTCATATGGCTTAAAACAAGAAAGGATAAGAATTAATTTAATGCAAAACATTGAAATTCAGCAGAAAAATAGCAACAATAGAAAAGACTGCAGACTCATCAGACTCTTTCATCAACCTCATTTTAAGAATCTTTAAAATGTAGTGGGTTTGGTTTTTTGTTTGTTTGTTTATAGAGGACGTAACTATAACTATTACTGATGCTCGTTGGGTTGGAGCATGGTGGTTGGGCATTTTGATTTGTGCATCACTGAATCTTCTGGCGGGAATACCTTTTTGGTTTTTGCCCAAGTCACTTGTGAAGGAAGGAGAAACCAATGAACCTGAGGAGTCAAGTGAAAAAAATGTAGTACCATTGCAAGAAAATGACAAAAATGAAGCCAAACAGACCATATATGAAATTGCTAAAGGCAAGTTATGCTGTATTTTATTTCCTTCTTAACTTAATCCTTAAGTTATGAACAATGTCTGTGTAGTTTTATAAGTAAAGATAGGTCCAATGTATGAAAATCATAATCTGTTTTTCATTTCTCTATGGTACAAAGGGTTTGCACAGAGATTTAGAATGGCTTCTTGCAGAGGAAATAAGTTAGTTCCACAGGTTGTATGTATCTGTTGGAAGCTACTTTTTTCCCTTTCCATTTTCTGTGCTAGTTGAAAACCTAAGTGAATAAAATGTGTCAAAGGCTATGATTTCCAGTAGCCTCATGATTCTTTATACCCAGTTCAGGGCTCCCTGACAGGCTTCATTTTCAGAAAGTAAGTGCCAAGTGCCAGCAACCTCTCCATGGTGTTTCAAGCTGAGTCCTGCAAATTCACCATACTGAAGAGTGAGTACTCAGATCTTGGCTGATATTGCAACTTCATTTTCATAAAAATGGTATCGTTCCCTGCTTTTATGTAGCCTTAAATCAATCCATGGATAGAGTACTGCTCTGGTGAGGAAAGGTTTCTAGCTCAGACTGTGAGTCTTAGTACTCCAGAATCCCTTCAGACCTTGTGTTGTTACCATCATTCCTTCCCTGTGTTGGTATGAATGTCCACTGTCCCTGAATATACTGAATTAAGGATCTTTTAATTTCAAAGAATAGTTGAGGTTGGAAGGGACCTCTAGGTGTCACCTGGTCTGATCCCTTGCTCAAGCAAGACCTTTTATAGCCAGCTGATCAGGATGTGTTTAGTTTTTAATTGCCAAGGATTTCAAGTTGAAAATTGAAGTATTTATAGTAAAAACTAATTTCTTCCTCAGAAAGCTCTGATTATAAAGTTCATGGCATATATAAATAATAGACTACTTATAGTGTTTTGGATATTTGGCTCATTTTTGCAAGACTTGCATACAGATCCCTTTCTAGTAAGATACTTGTCCATCTCTGAAAGATGTGTATGTGTCCTAAGTGGTGCCCACTTCCAGTGAAGAGTGGTCATTGTTTTACAGATGTTTATATTTTTCTGCCATTTCTTGACAATAGCTCAGCACATTAAGAGACCACTTTAGATAAAGAGGAACTGCGGGGATTTTTATTGTTCAGATACTGACTTTAATAGGCATTATACAGAAAAACTTGTGTAAATTAGTTTCTCAGACGCTTACTTGGCTGAAGACTGGATCCTATGTTGGAAATATATGTTGGAAACTATGTTGGAAATAACAGGTCAAGTCCCTCTTCGAGCCTCTTCCACCCCATCGCTGAGAGTAGCAATAACCAAAACAAGTGATTGTGTCTCTGGGGCAGATTGTGCATTTGTACCCCTTTCCCTTTGTTCTACCTTTTCATGACAGGTGCAGGAAAGGGGGTTGATGAATGTTCTGAGGGCAAGGGAGGGGAGAAAAAGGTGTAGGAATGATGTAGGAATTGCTGCTACAAATCTGTAGGTGTTAAGTTCAGTCACTGTACAGCTGAAAAGTTTCAGGAGACTTTTATGATTGTGTTATTGCTGTGATTTTTTTATAAGCAGCAGCACGAGTTGGTGTGCATGTGAGTGTGAGGTTGTCTTTGTGTAAAGGAGGCAAGTTGGAGCAGTCTAGGCTAAGTGGGTATTCTTCAGCTGTAGTGTCTGGCAAAGCACAGGAACTAACCTGATCCAGTTAAGGGCAATTTCTGTTCCCCTCTTCCCCCCTGAGCCACACTGAGCAATGGGTGATTCATTTCATAAAATATCACATTAACTTGTTATGTTATTTCATTCCAGATTTCATCCCATTCCTCAAGGCTTTGTTTCGCAACCCTGTTTATATGTTATTTATATGCATAACTGTGTTACAGTTCAGTGCCTTCGATGGCATGATATCATTCATGCCCAAATATCTGGAACAACAGTTTGGAAAATCTGCATCAGATGCCATCTTTTTAATTGGTATGTTTGCATTTTGCTTTGCTTTGTTCTACTAAACAAATTCTGTGTATTTTTACTGACATATTCATGTGTACGTGTATGCGTGTACATACTAAGGTCAAATGTTTCTACAAAGGAGAGATTCCACACTACAAAGCATTTCTAAATAATCATGAATTTTCTGATAAGCATCTTCTAATTTTCTGTGCATAATTTTATAATCTATTTCCAATCTTTTGAATTGGCCCAGAAAGTTTATTTGTGATATGAAACTTGCACCATTGATCTGAAAGACGTTATGCTAATTTACATTAAGAGTGTGAGACCAATGCTTATATTATCTTGATTAAAAAGTATATTATAAATTAGAGGGTAGATTTCATGTTCATGAAAATTATATCACCAGCTATCTTAAAACACAGGTGAATTAAACCTATGCACAGCTAAAACTGCCAGTAATCTTCAGCACTTCCCATTATCTCCACTCCTCAGGTATTGGTCTTGGACCTTCTGAAAGCCTTACATCCTCTTTCATAGGCAGAAGGAAAGCACTGACCAAATAGCTGTCTTTTCATGTCTCTATTAGCTTGTCTTTTTTTATGACTGAGTAGAAGGTGTTCATGCACTGGGCAATGGTAATGGCAAGTAGTCTGAGCACAAAGCAAATATCCTGAGATTGCATAAGCTTTTCTATGTTTCCATGTTATCATGTCTTAAATTCTCAGTGTTCCCTTGTTTAACTGTAGTGATTTAATTAGACTAGAATTTGTATAATTATACAATCGTCTAAAAATACATCTAGTCATACTTCTGTACCTTATCCCAGCACTCCTCATTCACAGTAGCAGCATCTTTTTTCTTTAAAACTTGCCACACAGAATGTGCCAGACCTTGTGACTCTATTGCCCACAATGATCCTTTTGTCCTCTGTTACAAGTGTTTTGAAGCTGTGCATCCAACGGCATGTAACTATCATACATATAATCTGCTGGGTTGTTTTTCAGACAGACTGTTTCTGTTTTCTCTATTGAAATACACGATACATTGAGAACATCCAAATTCAGGTCTAATAGTCTTCTCTTTTTCTCACTTTTACCCACAATCAGGTATTGTTTGAGAACCAACATTGCCTTGAACAAAGCCAACAAAGCCATATGTTGCTTGTGTAAAACTAGTTCCTAAATGTCTTTCGGTCTTTGCTCTTTGCCTCATTTAAGTATCAAACAGCAAAGAAGCATGAGACCAAGTTCAGTTGAGCTTGCTCTCCAAGGAGTTCTCAACTGCTCTTGATTTTGGTAGGTGTTTTAAGCATGCAAGGGAAGCAGTAGAGAGCCATTTTTGATTGTTGTTAAAGTATTCAGTCACAGGCACCACATGAGTCTTTGCCAAACATAGTCTTCCCTTATAAATAGTTTTGATGGTCTCCTTTATTTTAACATGGAAGTTTCACTTGTTCAAATAGGTGTTTACAACTTGCCGGTTATATGCGTTGGATATTTTTTTGGAGGCTTATTCATGAAGAAATTCAAGATAAATATCTATCAGGCTGCGAACATAGCATTTTGGGTATCTTTACTGGAATACCTTCTCTACTTTGCTGCCTATTGGACTGTCTGTGATACTTCACTAGTTGCTGGGCTAACAGTTTCCTATGAAGGGTACGTTCTTTAAGACACAAGAAGACTTAAGACACCAGAGTGATTTTTCTTATTAAAAATCAGCCACGGACTTCATAGCTTTGCAACATTTTAGCTTCATCTAAATTCTCAGGCTTTTTACTTGCATGAGACAGTAGGCCCGTTTTCTGTTATCCCTATTTTGAACAATAAAATGTATTAAAAAAGATATCTACATCAAGACTCATGCAGTTGCATGTCCATATTAATTCTTTTACTAATATAATTATATATTCAAGTCATATAACTGCAGGTAAAAATAAAATGTTGTTGATTGGATTAAGCAGGCAAGTGCAATTTCAGAATTTCAAAGGGACAAATGCTTTATCTTACACTAGTTTACTGGATTTTAGTTGCTATTGAGTTACCAGAGGATATTTTATCCGAAGTTTCTTGATTTGAAGCCTGCCATTAAACTTTGGGAAGGGTTGTGTCTGTAAAACGTGCTTGTAAGTATATGTGTAATATAGACAGCCAAGACTATACATGCCATACACGAGAAATAGGTAGGATATACATACCTATACATGAGTTGATAATACTAATATATTATAATAAAATCTAATCTAATAATAATAATATAACATAATATCTCATAGAAAGATACAAAGGCATAACTGCAGCATAGGAGCATGTAGGATTGTGTCTAGATCAACACGAGCTAGAATAGAATCATAAGTGTTGCAAAGCGTTACTGTAGGTACTTCATTACTGGAGTATTTATTAATCTTCTAACTGTATTTCAGAATAAAACAAGTTTCATATACAGAAAATACTCTACTTGCTGGCTGCAACAGGGATTGTGATTGCCCACTTAAAATATGGGACCCTGTTTGTGGGATTAATGGAATCACTTATGTGTCCCCTTGTCTTGCTGGGTGTAAAGCCTCAAGAGGAACTGGAAAAAGTATGGTAAATCATGCATTTTGTTTTGCTGTAAATATGAAACATAGTAGGTGAGAATTATCCATATCAATATAGGATGGGAGATATCCATACATCTACATTTAATTGGCTATATAAGGTGAAAGCATTGCATAAAGTCATTGAGTGGCAATAGAAATTCCAGACTGAATATGAAAATCAGTTTAAATTAAGGAATAATGGAGAAACCTTTAGTTCTCCTAATAATTGAAAGAATCTTATCTCAATTAAAATTATTCTCAAGGTATTGCCAGTTGGAAACCTGAGAGTCCAAGAACATTTCAGTGAAAATGAAATTCTATAGCATGGACTTAATAATCTTTTTCATCCTGTAGATTTAAGCAAGTAACCAAATATTAAAAAGAAATCATCTTAAGCATTAATTAATTTTCCATAAAAAAATTAGAAGTTCTAATAGATTGAAAATAATGTGTTCATAAAAAGTCTAATCATACAGATTTTGGAAAGCCTTGGTACTTTACAAATGTTTTAGAGAAGTATTAGATGACAGTATAGGACAGACACTGATATTCTTGCTCACCTTGGCTGACATTTGAGAGCCTTTATTCTGGCAATAGTCTCAATGATTTCAGCAGAAGCAATTATTTGAGTGAGAATAATGCAAGCCAGCCTCAATCAAACATCTCTGGTTTCTTCTGTTCTGGTATATGAAAGACCACACACTGGCTTATGAAAAAGAGGGTCAGATCTATTGGCACTGGAAGGACCACAAAACAAGTCTGTGCTGGGAAATATGAGGGCTCTCTTGATTATGGACTCTCTAAGGAAGCACAGCCCCAACTGCATAAGAGGTCCATAGCTCCCTCCTTCCCTCTAACTCTGTATGCCACGTATGGATGACAGTTGAATCTATGCATGGTGAACTGGGAGAGAGGCCACCGTGGAGTGCTGCAGATTTGTAACGTACATACTCATTGCAGGAGTGAGCTAGATGCCAACTGTGCAGGTTTCACGCTTGGTGTGTGAGTTTTGAGAATATGTGATTAAAATACTCTTTTGACAGGTATTTGAAAACTGCACCTGTGTTGCAGCCTCAGGGTTTTCATCTCAAAATGCCTCTGCAATTCTGGGACAGTGTGATGCAGAAGAAAACTGTGACAAGATGCTTCATTACTTTTTAATATTATCATTAGTCTGCAGCTTCATTTTTTCCTTAGCAGCCATGCCTGGGTACATGGTTTTAATAAGGTACAGTAAAATGTCTTTATCTTAAGAACCCTACAAGACTTTTTATTCCAAACACCCCGCAGGAACTGGAAGTGTGTTAGTTTGTGTGTAGGAGGAGGAGGAAGAGAAAGGTTTTGCATAATTTCTGTGCTATATTAAGGCTTAGTGTCACATCAGCTTTGTAACCTGTTGTTGCTTCTAGCTATCAGCGGTATCCTGAATTAATGTATGGCCACTGAGTCAGTTCACTGAGATATTGAGAGGTATGTGATAGCCACGTATTTATTGGTCACATCAACATGATGTTGATTAAGGAAGGACTATTTTGCACTTTGTGCTGGCCTCAGTCCAAGTGGATGATAATAGAACAATAGCTTTTTCCCTCTGTGGTTTGGCAGTCCTAGTTAAGGATCTTCAGTAAACACCATCTAATGAGGATAATGAACTATTTCAACCAGCGCTCTAATCAGAATGGTTTGGGCCTAATGTGATGAAGAGTTTGATTTAAAAAAACCAAACCCAGAAGTAAACTTTTCTTGTTATTGTCACCTCTATTAATTGGTGTACAATTTAATTATTATACAGGTCTCTAAAGCCTGAAGAAAAGTCATTTGGAGTGGGTATCCATGGACTAGCTTCAAGAGTGTTTGGTAAGAAAAGCTCTAACACACGTAAGGATAAGGATCACATCTAGGGCTATGGGCATGGCACAGGTTGACTTCTATGGAGTGCCTTTGATAAAGAACAATTTGGGTTTTTTTACAGATCTAGGCAACATGGCAAATTAGAACACCTTTCAGTTTGCATTTATTTATTTATACTGGATAATAGGCTAAATACATCTGCTGCTCATCTGAAAGACATTTCACATTCGTTCACTCATTATATGTTTACCAAACACAACACTCAGTCTCAATGATGAGAGAAAATGTTAAGTTTTCAATAGCAATCACAGTCCATATTGTAGCATGTATATATTGTTAAACAGGCTAATACTTCTTTGCTAATATTATTTTTAGCTGGAATTCCATCTCCCATTTATTTTGGAGCTTTGATAGATAGCACTTGCTTGAAGTGGGGTACTATGTCTTGTGGTGAAGAAGGAGCATGTAGGATGTATGACATTGTCACATACAGGTATATTTTTTATTTTATTATCATTTCTCTTTCTTAGTGTATTATTACATGCATAGAGATGTAATTTTACACTATTTATCTTTTCAAGGTAAACAAACTGCTCCTGTGCTAGAGATTTGATATATTATTCTTTGGCATTAACTTTATTTGTCAAATGCAACCTTTACCACGGACACTGGAACACCTTTTGAACAGAAATGTTCTGGTGTCATAGTTACATTCACTAATGGGCTTTCCTGAGAATAGACCTTAAAACACAGAGATCTGATGACAAAATTGAAAGCAGTAAGCTCCTGTGGGGAAAATATTTAATTGCTGACCATGCAATATCTTTGAACAGAAAATAGTTGAAATAGTTCTTCAATTAAAAAACAAAAACCAAACAAAAACAAAAAGGAAAAATTTATAGAGAGGACATAGTTACCCAAGTTGGAAATTGGCCCAGGACATTATGCTTCATGCTTTTGTAATCCTTTAAAGAACACTGGGGAATTTTGAAGAAAAGTCTTGTTGAACTAATGGCCTCAGGCTGATTCCTTTTAACACTGTGTTGAGGTTGATTTGGAAGGGGAATGTTAGCTCATGAATGCACAAAGGTTTTACTCAGGTGGTCTGAGGTGTGTTTTCAGGACGCTCTCTCATTTTCCTGCAGAGAAAGACATAAGGGTACCAAGTGGCTAACATTGCTGGTTAAATTTGTTGCCTGACACTGGATTACATAAATAATTATTTTACTGGCACTAACATATTATCTGTTCTCATATTGATTCATCTTCTGTGAGATAGAAAATATCAGGGCACAGGCTTTAAGAGAGGCCAGGAAATTGTTGCAAAACAATGAGAAGGATGTATGCTGAAGAGTTTTGCTATTTTTTCATAATTCATACATTTAATGAAGCTCATCCTTTATTTCAGGTGGCTCTATCTTGGCCTACCAGCAGTATTACGTGGAGTGTCCTATATCCCAAGTGCACTAATTCTCTTTATTTTAAAGAAGAAGTTTAAATCTGAAAGCCAAGTCTTATTAAATGCACCTGTAGAAATGCAAGATAAAGAACAAGAAGCACTGAAATAGCATTTCAAAGCAGGATATATTGTAAAAAACCCTTGCAGAGTAAATTCTGGATATATCCTTGTGGAAGATTTTATCCTTTTAAACTAGAAAACACTTGCACAGAAATTAATAGAATTACATGTAGTTGTATCTTAATTATATTACAAAAGTATGAGTTCATAAACAGAAGTTACTGGAAAAATGTGTTTTGTTGCAAATGAAGGAGGAGTGGAAGAGATAAGAGAACTTTGGAAATGCCAGGTTTGAGTTGTCTGATCAATGGACTATGAAGCAGAAAAATAAGTTTTCAGTCCTGGTTTCACTGAAGATAGTGAGAGGTTTGCAACTGACTCCAGTGATGCCAGATTTCACCCTGGAATTCTCCAACAGCATCTGCCACAGCCTCCCTCATTGGCTAGAGACAGGATGTGTAGCTTCTTTGGGCCTGAATTTTCCATAGACATATTTAATTATGCTGTAGTCCTTTCAGACAGAGGCTGTGTGTTATTCTGCATAGTGTAGGTCAATATATTGTGAACCTAGTTTATGACATGGTTGGAGTATTGTGGTAATAACAACAAATAAAAAAATAATTAATTTTTTAAAAATTCAACTATTTTTTGTGGTGATATTTTAAGGTTTACATATTGCATGGACAAGGAAAAGCTTTCAGGGTTTGATACTTCAGTTGCATTCAATCTAGAGGATTAGGCAGGATAGAATGACACTGGTGAGAATTTTGCCCATCATACTGCTGTCTACTACAGTCTATCCCTTCTCATTTCTTGTCAAATTCTTTGAATGTTACATAAGCATAGTCATGCATGTGCTCTTCCTGGTCTTTGTCCAGTTTTTATTTCTCTCAGATATGATGCTACAATGAATGTAGTATCCATTTGGGGTCTACTGATAGTGACCTGTTGCCTTGGGATGTCTTAAATATGTAATGGTTTGACCCAGGCTTTTCCTGGTAACCAGGGAAGTGATCATGTTTACCCAGTATTCCACGTGATTTTACGTAACTGGGGGTATAAATACGGAGGGGGAGAGGCCCTCGCTCTCTTTTCCCTTCCGGTGGATCTGAAGACGCAGGTTCTCTGCTATTGGTCTCACCCGTACAGAGGAGTCAAGCCTTGCAGGCCTTGTAGGCCTTGAGAGGCAGCTGTTGCTGGCGTCGGTCAGTGCGACTCTGCTATCTTAAGGAGAGTTGTAAGATTCTGTTTTTATTTGTTCTATCCTGGGTTTTGAGTGTACATACCTGTTTTAGTTTCCCTTTTCCCTTTTTCCCCTTTTTTCCCCTTTTTCCTTCCCTTTTCCCTTTCCCTTGGGGGGTTCCCTCTACTGTGTACATAGTATTTTAATTGTATATAACTGCTATATATATAAATATAAATACTTTTGATATAATTCAGGTTGTTTTGGGCTTTTTAGTTTCTCTCATAGTTTTTTTTTCTAAAACTCTGGGAGAGAAAAGAGGGGGGAAGGATTTCACTGTGAGTTTGGGCATTTGGCAGGGAGCCAGGTCCAAACCATCACAAAATATCTCAAGAAAAGATTGAATATATCAGGGGAAAAAAAAAAAAAAAGGAAAAAATTACAGAAACCCCTACTGATAGGGTATATATCACACAAGGTGTGTCTTTGGTTGAATATAGTGGATCCATGTTTAACTTCTAGATTGGAACTGCTTCATATTTGGCTTCAGTGCAGAGGTTCCTCAGGTCTGTCTGTAGGTGGCCATGCAATAATGTGTCAAGCCTTTTTATTACAGCTACTCGGAAAAAAAAAAGTTCCTGATTATTATTCCCTACTGCATAAGGTATGAAGGGAGCTTCTTGGACTTTACCACAGACCAAAGCTCTAGCACTTGCAAGCGTTTCCTACCCATTTAATCTAGGTGACAGACTTAATCAAATTTCATCCACCTGAGACCTTCTGCAGCAACTGAGAAACGGGAAGGACATTTCCCCAAAGTGGTTACATTAGTTAAGTTATATTCTGTTTTACTTTAAGGTGTCTTATTAACACCATATTTGTCTGTTTGGAATTGCTTCCTGACTTTGTGGAATCAACGACAAAAATTCATTTCTTCCCATAGAGCAGAAAATCAGCTTTATAATTTAATTTTCTTCAAAGTTGACTGTGCTTTTCCCAGGAAACGTTGGACTAGACAACCCTTGTGGTCCCTCCCAACCTGATATTCTGTGATTCTGTGATTCAAATACAGGAGGTCCTTACAATTAATTCTTTTGAAAAGGTATGTCACAGCTCCCTCCTCCTTTGCATCAGATGATAGAGCTGTACAGGTGAAACACGAGGAAAGGGAAGAGAAGCAGCCTGTAACAGAACAGCTCAGAGAGTGCAGTCCTCTATTAAAGCCACAGGTTTTCCAGAAGCTTAGTGGCCGTTCAAAGCATAGCTTATTTTTAGTTTTGTTCTTTCTACTGTGAGGCATGTTCTGAAAGGCATCATTCTTCCTTGTGGATATTATATTCTTCCAAAGCTAGAGTTAAAAATCTTTTGCAGGCATTTAGTCACCACTTAGTGCCAAGGTAACCAGGGAAACATGAAAAGTTACAGTGCACCAACCTTTCACAGCTGTAGGAAACAAATAGGCTTTGTTAGGTAGGCAAATCTATGCCATTGAAATGGACCACTGCCAGAGAGTCAGGCCTAGTTAACTCACTGTGTTATGAAATGGAAGGAAGCAGGTAGAAAAGTTTCCAAGTTTTAAATTTAGCATTTTATTAGATACATTAAGTTTCTTTTTAATAGTTCCAGTTCATCTGTTTTACAATGTAGCATTGAAACAGGCCACCTTCATCAGACACTTTGAGGTCAGTCCTTAGGCAGTTTATCAGCTTGAACAGTGCTGGCTGGATAACTGGCTGGGTGATGGCAGCCATGAAGAGAGGCACAGGTCTATGGTGGGAACATTAATTCCACGGGGCGAATCTTGGAAACAGAGAGTGCAGGTCACTCTTAAGTAACTGTCATATAACCTTTATGATATGCCGTGTCTGGTATACCAGATATTCCCAGGATTAGGCTGGGAGGTTAGAAAAATACTCTTGGAGCTATTCCTTCAAATGTTAAGCCAAACATTAGACTTGATCCTGTGGAGTTTTGAGCATGCTGACCTTGATTCATTAAAACACTTGAGCATGTACTTAACTTGAAAATAAGTGGTCTTGTTAATGTTTATTAAGTAAGTGATATGAGACATTTCAAGACTGAGCCTCAAGCTGACACCGTTGTCACACTCATTTGAACCAAGGCAACCTGCTGTGGGTTACTGCAGGTGCTCAGATGGTATTCACTGCGCCTGAGAGTTTGGACTGATGCTGGTCTGATGTTTCCAGCACCAAGACTTGCATCAGGACAGTGGGTAGCACAAGCCACAAATGGGAATAATGCCAATGAAAGTAACAGTAGGTGTAAAGTTTTTTATAAAGCAGTAGCATATGAATATCTGGGTTGATTAAGTCCTATATCAAATGAATAAAAATGGGTGGTAGGTTTATTTTCTGAGTACCTGAGAGCTGAGCAGATAGCTTTCACAGGACAATCAACCATGGCTTCTTGTCAGTGAAGTTTCAACTTGGTAAAACATGACCATGAGTTGAATTTTGATCCTTAAACTTACTAAGTGGAAGACTAGGTGCTGATACCTGGATACAAGTGCTGCCAGACACTGCAAAACACGTATTTGATGTTTTCCTGGCAATGTCACCAGTGCAATAATTTTGGAGATATTTTAAAGGCCATGGTACACAAACTGTGCATATGTATTTATCTAGCATTTTGTACTCGGTGCCTTTCGTATCAATCCCTGATGCTCCATTGGGTGTTTTTGACCATGATCAGGTGCTGAGCCACTATTTTCAAAGAAATAACAACAAAGCCTTCAGTGCCTTACTGAAAAATGGCAATGCTTTGTAAAAATCACATGTCAGTGGCTGTGCAGGCTGCTGGTTTTTTTGTTTTGGTTTGGTTTTTTCCTGTTTTCATTATTTTCTATGTATCAACTTTCAATTTCATCAGCTACTTTATTGCCAAGTCTCTTGGAATTTTACAAGTGATTATTAACAGCTTCATATATATCCTAAAAAATTCCACATCTTGTGTAAACTTTGTTGTCTCTCTGCTGCTTCTGACTTTTAAGAACTGAAACTTATGCACAAATAAAACTTTCTGATCATGCATATGGTTCAAGCTATTTTTTGGAGAGAAAATTACTCTTTTGGGAGGAAAAAATGTTACCTGGCAAGTTGATTTTAATTAGCAGGCATAAGGATGTTGTGGTGACCAAAGCTACATCATTACACAATAATTTGTCTGAGGACATAACTGATTTATGATATGAATACTGGCTTTGTGTTTGTGATACAAACATACTATGTTAACATGTATAGCTTCTGAATATGTGGACATTACAATTTTGGACAAGTATTATTGACAGTTCAAGTTCACTTTGTTTTTCAGCCATTTCAATTGCAGTGAACAGTAGACTGTTTCTGTAACCTTTCTATCTCAAATTGAGTTTTAGCAGGTATCTCCTCCCTACAGACTCTTCTCGTCCAAGCAAGCCTCATAGTACCAGCAACTAATTCAATCTGTGGATGTGGAGAGAGGAATACCCTGAGCATACCTGGGATGGGATTTGGCATGCATAAAAACCAAATCACTTCTTATGTGATTATGTAAGTTTGGTCATGTGATAAAAACTGGATATATCCAGCAAAAAGTTCTTGGCTACTGCTGCTTTTTCTAGAGAATTGTTATTACCCTTTTCCTTTCTTAATAAGGTATAAAGTGTTCCCAGTTATGCTAGCTGGGATTTTGAACTTTCATTGTTTAGGACTTTCTCTGAGAATGTGGAAAATTACTACGTAATTGCCTCTCTCTTGCTTTGTTTGGGGAGTCAAGGGTATAGATTTCTTAAATCACAGGAGACTTAAATCACAGGACAAATAGCAGTAGATCTCTCCAGAAGGTGAAAGCTTAGATATTGTAATGCCTAACATCCTTTCAAGAAGAGACCCTTTGGTAGCTCCGTCCCAGAAGATAAATATATGCCTGTTAACTTCCAACAGAGGTGCTTGAGGAATACAAACAGCGTTTGTGCAGGGCAGACGTTCATGTGACCACAGGTGGCAGCTTGCCGAATTATCCTTATAGCCTGGGCATGTTAGAGGATAGTCCTCACCTGCAGGGCTGAAAACCCATTACGGGTGGGAAATAGGGATGTAAAAGAAAAAGTTCATTAGAAGGGCTTTGCTTTCTAAAAGGCCTTGACCCTCTGTGTTTGTGTAAGGGCTCCCCAGCTGTACAAAATTATCATTTAAATGGTTCCAAAACGGGCTTTGAAAGAAACAAACTCCGCATTCGAGGTTAATGAACACAAAGTGGCCTAGTTCATGCTGTACTTTTGCTGTTACTATTGTTTCAAGGCAGCTCTCTGGAAGGCCAGAGTGCAGGCAACTGCATGCTGTCTGGCAGAGGATGAATTTTCTTTATTCTGTAGGTAGTAAACCAATCTCAGGAAAACTTTCTGGTATAAAGACAGAATCATATGTATATATATATGTGTGTATATAAATATGTCAACCTTAAGTTTCTGCAGAAATTTACAGAATTAAAAAAATCCAAGAGGGTATGAGCCTTGCTTTTCCTCCCTCTTTTCCCTTTCCTCCCCCTTTTCCCTTTCCTAGGCAGAGATGGTTAATAGGGAATTACCCTGTGAAATGCAAAGGCACAAATGCGCTACACTGACACCTGAGCCATTGCTCTTCTACCTCTTTGTTATCACGAACTCACTAAACAGTTTCTTCTTTAAGTGACAGGAAAAGGGAGGACCGAGACTTGTTTGTGTGTGTCGTCAAAGAATGAAATGGATGAGAAAAGGTACTAAGAGGGTCTCTAGCCTGTGTTTGCATTGAAAGGGATCCAAGTAACTCCAGGACTCTCAGTAATCCTTACTCAATGTTTATGTGCTGTAGGATGTCAGGCAGAAGACAGGAAGTTGCTGCGGGAATCGAACCCTAGGCTGCACGGCAACAACCAAGGATTTATACCTACACATAACATTCAGCAAGTTCAGGGAGCACTGGAATAATCCTGTAATCCAGATAACGCTATGGAAAGAAAGGGTGCATTAGCTTAGACTGCCATGTATTTCGGCAACCTTTTTCTTTTTGCTTTTGGTTTTGTAATCAATAACATACCTCTGTCCCTCACTACAGGCTTTGCCAGATGCCAGTGTGTCCTGCAGTGAGATGAGTGGGCCTTGGTCCTCTTGGGTTTGCAGCGCCAGCTGGATCCTCCATACCTCCAGCACAACCTGGCTTTGCTTGGGAAGAAAAACTACTTCCTAACAGTTTTGGGCTGGCAGGAACTTCTCTGTGATATAAAAGTGTTGCTTTTGGTAACTAGAAAGGGAGGGCAATAAGGAGAGGGCACTGCAGCTGATGTACCTGGCATTGCCACCGGGGCAAGGTGAAGAGCATCTGGTGCATCTGGCTTGGGTGTACCAGTTGTACCACAACCTGCAAATGGAAATTCCTGGAATATCAAAAGGGACTAAAACTACTGCCTGTTTATAGAGTGCTCATGCTGGGGAACATAGGCAGTGATGGCAATGAACAGATGGGAACAATTTAGGCCTTTAATTCTAGTCCTAATTGCATTGATTTAGATCTTCTGAGTTTATAAGTTGAGTACAGTAAATAAATTACACTCTCTACCACTAATAAAAGATCATTCCTTGGCACATATTTGTTAGTGTTTGTCAAGTCTAATTTTAAAATATAAATGGCATGGCTCCCAATACATCTCTGGAGTTTGCTTTATACTCTGTTAATTTTACTGTCTCAGAACTTTTCCCAGTATGTCAGACACAGGCACCTTATTGTGTTCATTTTTTTTTTTTTAAATGTAGGGTTTCTCAACCAACTTAGTACCTTTTTTTTTAAAGTATTTTAGATTCTTCAGGTATTTACTTGTGTCAGACTTCCTGAAGAAAGCCTGTACTTTCCCAGTACATTACGGTTTGTCCCAAGAATGCATGAAAATTGTGTGATGCTTATCTAATGAACATCCCTTTGTTCTGAAAACTGGTTCTTGGGTGACGTACTGGTTTACTGCCTTGAAAAAAGTCTTCCAGTATTGCTTTAACCAAGGTCTTCCTACATGTTGATATTGTGTGACTTTTTTACCTCTGGGACTTTTCTATTATTTGTGCCATTAGCAAAACAAAAACCAAAGAACCACTTCTTGTAAACTCTGTTGTCATTGGCCCTGTGTAACTGAATGTCATTAACTTGTTCCAAAGATTTGTGAAAATGAAACCTGGATTACCATGCTGCTGCCTGGGGTGGAACAGCAAAACAGTGAGTACACTGTGATTTTAATATTTACAACTGTATCACCAATGATACCTATGACTTTCCTAACAGATAGTAGGGGAAGAGATCTTCCATTCGTTAGCAGAAGAAAGAAATTTCCATTGGGTCCTTGCCTGTGATTATACTGCACAATAGTTTTAGTGATACTTCACAATGTGTTTGCTTTAGATAAAACTCATGTAAAAAACCCTCAAAGCAATTACTGCAATGAATGCTTAAAAAATCCTTAATGTGTTATTTAATTAAAAAACAAAAGGCTAAATATTGTTTCAAGAAGAAAATCAGCCTTGGAACTGCAGGGACAAATATGGATCTGGGGAGAAATTAGGAAACTTTTTACTTGAAGCTTCCCACATCGAGCACTTTTTGAGCAAAAGCACAAAGTTTATAAGTTTTCTTTAATGACTTTAAAAAACATCTTTTAGTAGTAAAAATACCTCCCAAATTGCATAAGTAATAATAGCCTTTGATATAGAAATACTTTAATGTTTCTTTGTGTTAAAAAAAGGTGAAGATTATAACATCCTAATGTATAAACAAAACGGTATTGAGATGTTAGCCCTTTGTTTCCTACCAACCACAGAGTGAAAACTCTTTGAGAATTACTTATAAATATCATTATTGTACTTTCGAATGCAAGAGCTAGCTAACGCTTAAACACCAACCAATTTGATAGGCAAGAGAAATGCAGGTCCCTCATAATGCTCACAAGATTTCTCCTTATGACTTTGGTCAAATTTTCTGGACCTCAGGGGATCTGCTACTGGTTTTGCCAGCAGACGATTTCTCCTGTGCTAGGTTATCATCCATAGGGAGATGAGATTGAAAACACATTTCTTATGTAGGCATGTTACTGGAAGTGCAGCGAGTTTAACTATTTACAACTGGAGGATTTCTCTTCACAGTTACTTTTCTCAAAATCACACTTAGTGATTTTGCTTCCTGGCATGTGAGGGCTCATGTGCATTTTGAACTCACACAGAGCTGGCACAGGCAGGGTGTAGCTCCTGCTCTGAGCTGAAGCTTAGCAAAGTTAGCAGAGAACTTGAAGAAATACATCAGTACTAATGTATTTGAAGACAACTTCTTTTAGGTTGTATTCCACTGTAGAGTTGCTTGTTTACTTCCTTTTAATACAGACCTTCTGCTGTAAAAGGGGCTGTGATTTTTAGAAACTAAATTTCCCTATCAGTTTGTTAGGTTCACGTTGAATACAACTTGCACACAAGATAACGGTAAAAGGTGATTTCCAATGGCACACATTGAAGTTGGGCACCCCTCTTCTAAAGGTTTTCAGTGGTAATTAGATGACTTCTTTGCAGCTTTGAAAGTACCCCCAGTGTATTTGTTTGGGCTATCCAAATCCTGTGATGTTTTATTTGTAAGTGTAGAGTGTATCTAAACAATTCCTTTATTCAAGTTAAAGCATTGATTCAGCATATGCTTGGGATTCAAGTTGGAAGTCACATCTTAACAAAGACAAAAACTTGATTTTTTGGAGATATTTTCTTTTTCAGAAAGAAAACACAAAGTATTTTTTCAGTTATATTTTTGAGCACAAATTATATCTAAATTCAAAAGCACATGCAGCCCATTTTAGCAAGACAATATATTACCTGAAATTAAGCTTAGAATAGCAACTCAAGAAAACCTCTGTGCGCCTTTCCAGAGGTGAAAACTTTGTGTCAGGAAAAAGACTGAATCCCTTCTCTACAAATCCTGGTTCTAAAAGCTTTTTTCTTTTCAAAGCTGAGGGTTAACATTTTTCCCCCTCTTCTTTCACATCTTGTCTTTCCATGTTTCAGCAGTACTAGGGAATAATTTATTGAACTTCACATACCTTCTCCTTCTGCTACTACTTACTCCTGAGGAAACCAGTGATGTGACTTGCAGACTGAGCTCTCTGAGCCTTCATCTTGCAGCCATGTCAGCCCTGACACGACATTGCCACGTGATGTTTTGGCTAATGGCTTGGCACCTGGGACTGTGCTGCTTCAGGCTGGGGCTCTGTTTGGCAGTAAAGCTCAATCAGTGCAGCCAAGCTCAACTAAAGCCATAATAAGTGGATTCCCCTTGTGCAGCACTTCCTCTGCTGGTGAACAACGTGCAACTCCGAATAGGCAGCCTCCTGAGCAGGGGCTGCCATCTGGTTTACCTCTGCATGGCAGGAGGCCAAGCCTAAAACTTTTGCAGCTTTTTAAGTGAGTGCCACACAAAATAACCTCCTGGAGGAACAAGCTGGCTGAGCATGGAAATGTTCACCCACTAGCTCTGAATGTCCTTGTTTGTCTTCAGAGGCAGAATATCTTGCACCCATTTGATGTGGTTCATAACACACTGAGGGCATTGATCTGCAGCCAGCCAGGCGCATCACATCAGGGACACCATGTCCTGCTTTGGGAACACAGCTGGTGGTGCTAAGGAGCGCAGCACCTGGCCAGGCTTGCGGAGCAGCTCCCTACACTAGACCTGTTCTGGGGGACATCAGCAGAGGCTCCTGCACCCACATCTCAGTGCTTGCCACTACCTACCTCAGGCAGACAGGCAACATTGGGTCACACAGGAAGCAGCAACACTTCATCAGCAACAACAAGCGTTTCCTTGTTGGTGACCTGCTCTCCTGTTTTTGTTTCCATGCTACCACAGGCCTTGCAGAACAGGTTCCCAGTGAGCATGCCGACATACAGCCAAATTGTCAGGCTGGTGGATGACACAACAGCCCATACTGTGGCTTGTGGAGAGGCACTGGTGTGTGCTGCTGATGCTGCTCTCTGCCAGCATGTGCTAGTGGGCTGGCTGGGATCCAGCAGCTGTGGCTTGCCTCCCCAGGGCTGCCCTTCCGTAACAAGGGCCTTTCCCTCATCTGTTAGCAACTGCCATATCACAACTGGGTTGTTCAGGCACGCATGATAGCAAATGCTGTTAACAGACACTGGAGCTCAGGTTGCAAACTTCACAGATGACTGTTTTTATGGAAGTGCTGAGGATTTTTTATGGTGGGATTAATCTCTCCTGACTTTCCTTTGTCAAAAGCTGACCTTGCTGTTTAGCCTTCTTTCACTGCCATATCTGGAGTTAATTTCATCTCATACCTAAAGTAAGTATCTAAAATAGACCAAGCAACTCACATCTTTGGAAATTCTTCTTTTTCCTCCTCTGACTATAAAGAGAAACTGACTGGCTTACCTGAAAGTTTCTGCACTGAATCCATGCAGTGCTGCCTTGTAAGTGGACCCTACTACCTGTGTGTGACAATCACAAGAAGTATCATGCCTTGTATAGATATGCTTTCTATTCAACTTTAAAATACATGTATTGAATTGCTGATGGGTTTTTTGGTGTGTCTCATTTTGAGAACTGTACCTCCTATCCTGATAGACAATGAGCTTGAAGTTACCTTTCCAACATATTTCCGTTCTTCCACCTGGTTGCAGGCTGACAGCAATGATAAATAGGGGACCTATTGCTAATGTTCATGTATGTTTTTCCTCAAACTTTGCAATATCATCATAGTTGAAAGCAGTTCAAATGCAGGTTGTAATGTATGCAAATTTGAAATTATCAGATGAAGCAACTTTTGGTTTATCCTGGTGATATTCTGGTAAATGAAAGTAAACATTTTAAATATTTCTTTTTTTTTCTTCAATAAGGCATTAAGAACTGGCAAATGTAACTCTTCCTCAGTTAAATATGAGAAGGGATCAGTTTATCTGAAGAATAGGTCTGATTGCATTTCCTGCATTCCGAATTATTTTTAGAGAAAAAGTTTTGACATGTAGTCTTCCCATGTGTTAAAAATAAATGACACGAGAAGTTAGCATTTAAAGACCAAAGAAGAAATATTGCAGTTAAAGCCATTATAGAAAATAACATTTTTCTCTGTTGTGTATAGTCTTACTAAATGGTAGAACTGAGCTCTGTTTTGATTTACTCACTGAGTATCTGGTGATAGCGTAGAGTCCCACTGGCAAAATAGAAAAATTGAAACTTTAAATTAAGACCCATAATAAATTAATAAATATATTATCATCACAGTAAAATCTGTAAAAATCTATCAAGTAAAATCCAATAGCAAGTGTGAATATGTCAGATAAAATCAATGTCTGCAGTTAACTACCAAGCTTCAGCGGAAAGTAAGACCTTGCATATTTATGGACTTATCAAATTTATTAGTGCTTTTAGCTTTCACAACTAAACAATACATTCCCATGTATTTAATTGAGGTAATTTAATCTTTAGCAAGTCTTTTAATGCATTTTTATGCAGAAAAATTTAATCAAGGCTTTTCATACAAACTTCGTCAAAGTTTGTATTTCAGGAGTTTACCCTTTGCCAGAAAGAAAGGGGATGGTGGGACAACAGTTTCTTCTTCCAGAACTCCTGAAGATATTTCAGTCAAACTTCTTTTTTCTATGTTTAGAAATCTCTAGAATGGTCCTTTAATTACATGTGAATCTCATTTTGTAATTCAAGCTTCTGCAAAAGTGAACACTGGGTTACCTGCAACCAGATGACCAAAACTGATTTCTTGAAACTCTGTTGATAACTCCAGGTGTGACTGCAGAACCATTCCTTGAACTGGGGAGTTCTACCCTAGAGAAGACACAGACTGGGTGGATTAGCACTCTGTATGCACCCTGTTAGGTATGAGAGCTGATTTTCTACTTGTGGCTGGTCAGGATATGAAAGTTTGGCTAGCTGTGAGTATTAGGCTCACTCTTTCTGTTTGGCCAGTCTGTAATAAGCTTGGAAGGATAGCTGTGTCATCCCACATCTCCTCTGGGCACCTGCGGGAACTACTTGTGATTATGTTAAATAATCCTGATTTATAACTGGCAGGGGGTCTGATGGGAGGCTGTCACTTCCTGAGGGCATCCATTTCTCTTCAGCACTCTATAAGGGTAGCCTAGTCTGTCTGTGTTGGGGTTGTGACACAGAGGGCTCACACCAAAACCCGGCAGATGCCAATACTCAATGCATAACCTTAGAGGAGTTAAGTCACCCCTTAATATCTCTATATCTCTACTGACCTTCATCAAAGACACCAAAAAGTGCAAGTTGCTGAGGTTGTAGGTAAGACACTTGAAAAACTAAGTCTGCTGTATCAGGGCTTTTGTATGTGAGCTGAGCCATGCTATAGCTGTTGGGTGGATGGCATGGAGTTCTCTTTGTGGAGATGTTTAAAGCAGCTTTAGTGTTCAGACTTTAGGAGAGGGAAAGGGGAGGGGGAAAAAAAAGAAGAAAACAAGTTGTTCCTCCTAGGAGAGTCTGGCACCAGTGGCATGCTGGCAGGTAGGCTGCCAAAGTAATGACAACACAAGAAACCTGCCTTCATTTGCAAAGCTTTTGTATCAGTGATTGTGGGAAAGTTTTGCAATCCCTGTAAGAAGGAAATCCAAGGTTTAAAAAACATGTGGTGGAGTGCTCCACTTCTTGGAGTAGGCAGCGCTTTGGCTGTGACGTTTTGCTGGCTTCAAGCCTGAAAGCCCCAGGGCACAGGAAAGAAACAGCCTGACACGGCAGTGACACAAAGTAAGTTCTCTCTGCCTCTTGCTGTCTCTCTCCACCCTCTCTTCCTGCTTCTTTCCATTTGTTTGTTTGTTTGTTTAATTCTTAGGTGGTAGTGCAGGACAGCCTAGGCTTTTTGTGTATCTCGGTGTCACTAAACTTGAAAGAGATTTTGTAAAGTGCAATAGTACAATTCTGCAAATTAGGTTTTTTTTTTTAAAGGTTAAGCATTGTGGACAGTAGGAAGTTTTGTCTCTCCATATAAAAACTATTAATTACCATTAATTAATTTTTTAAAATTGTCATAAAAGAAATCTTGTATTACTCTTCTTGCTTTATTTAATTCTAAATACCACTGGTGTCAAAGATTCATTGGTTTGTCAAAGTTCAGCTTTTTATAGAATGGTTATGGAAAATGTTATTTTTCATTAGGCATAAGAGAAATGTTCATACAATTTAGCATTTTCTGTACCTTTAAAGTAGATTATTAGGCTGGTAGCATAGTGTTAAATATTGTGAAAAGAAAACCATGTTACTGAATTAAATACTGTTTATTTAGCAGTCAGATGTTTCACAAAGTTAATCATCAGCAAAATACAAATCAATAAAGAATATATTTGCTTTGGAGAACTCTGTCTTTAAACTCTCATTCTATGAAGATTGAGGTAAATATGAATCCACTATAATTTTTTGTAACTTCTTTTTTTCAATGTTTTTTTATTTGTGAGCTGCTGAAGATGGTCTAAGGAAGGTTAAGTCCCTTTAGAAATTTCTTATGTGGATTACTCTGAAATATACATGTATTTGCTTTTCATGGTTACTTTTCGTGGATCCTACTGGAGTAGGATTTGGAACTGAAAGCTATGAAATTTAAGTTGGAGTGCTTATGAAGATTTATATATCTTTATTAGATGTTAGTGCTTATTTATAATCATTAGAAATAACCTTTAGGGAGCTGTTGGTTTTCCAAGAGAGTGTTGTCTTTTCTGGGCATGGGTGGACACTTCTTAGGCATCCAGGTTGCTCCTGGACATTTTGCTTAGGAGAACTGAGCTTTCCAGAGGAACAGAATAACCGTTATGCATTAGCCTGGGACCCTGCCACAGCCCTACAGACCATGGTGTCAAAAATCCCTCATGATATTTAAATGGATCAGCTGGCCTCTAGGGCCTGCAGGAGGGGAACTGGGAGAACTTCCCTGAGGAATTAAACAGAATGGGATATATCAGATCCCAGTGTCTTGAGGGAGAAATGTTACAGGCCAATTTCTTGACCTGTTTTCGTCTATATTCCTCTTATACATGTACCAATATATATTGGAGCTAACTAATTGATTTTGATACTACTGAACCCATTTTACAGCAAAAGAGCTTGGCACTAACTCTTTTTGACTTGTTACCATTCTAGATCCCTATATTAGCTGGTTTTGCCTGATCAGCTTAATCTACATCAACCATTGTCACAACTCCTTATATCAGAGCCATATTTTAAATGGAAAGCTTGTGCAGACTTATCAACTTAAAGTTAATCATTATTCATTTATTTTAATCAGTGCTCTCTTTTTCCCTAGAACATCTTTACCTACCATATCTCTTGCCCTCTTCTCTCCTTCATCATCATTTGTGGTTTGAATCTATATTTATCCAATACATAATGTTACTGGTAGGAATATTGGCAGAACAGTAGAGCGTAGTGTCCAGTATTTCTGCAAATTCATAGATTATGCAGCTAGGAAAAATCCTCATCACTATTTCATAATATCAGAAGCCTACTGGATCATACCAAAGGTTCATTTAGCCTGGAAGAGTGATCAAAAGCAGACATCTAAAGGAGAATATAAGAATTGGTTCAAGCATAGTGAAGATGTTTCTTCGACATACTCTTCTAGCTTCCAGCTGCCTAGGGACTTTCTCCAGAAAGTTTTCTAAAAAGTGTCAATAAGTTGCCTCTGATTTTTCCATCTGTCTAAGAATATCCTGAAGTCTTCTGTAAAGCAGATGCACAAATCCTTAACTTGTTACAATGACACTTTATAACACTTCAACATCCTTCCTGAGAAAAGATGTTGAGGTGTAGACACCTCATGCAGTGTTTCACCATCTAGTCTGTCTCAAAAACATTGGAACCTGTATTCTTATGCAAATAGTAGTTAATCATAGTGATATTTTCTGAACAGGAAGACCTACATATCAGATCTGGAGGAAGAAAAAACATGGACAGGGCAATCACTACTGGCCAACTTAAAGACAAGTCACTCTTCCAGGACAGCAATGGCAGCACAGCTCCCGCCAAGAGCATGTGTCGTAATTGTTCAAAGCTAAAGGTATGGAGAGGAGCCCTCACCACACGTTTTCTCTGGAATACTGAAAATGACGATTTAAAGTTCTATCAGAATTCAGTTAATTTTCTATGACACTGTTTGACCCTGCATGTGATGGAAACAACATTTTGGATGTGATTCCAAGCATGTCAAAGCCAATAAATGTGCTCAGCAATTAAAAAGTGAGGCCATATTGCTAAGGACTCATTTAGAGATGTGCTATAGTCATATTGATAGTTGCAGCTATATCTTTTTATCCATGTGTTTTAGAACAGGAGAAGTAGGAGTAGAAGATGTGCTCTAATAACAGTACCAGCAATGAACAACTTCATGCTGCAAGTTTTCCCTGAGAAAGGAAACAGTTAAAACAGTATATGGTAGAAAGGTAAAAGGTGGACACAGTCAACGTCAACTTTCTTTTTTCTTGCAGAAGAAGAGGCTTTGGTGTAGGTCATCCTGGAAGAAAAAGTAAAATCTTCTGTTTTAATGAAAACAATAGGAAGAATCTCTTCATAGAGAATTAGAAAGCAATTATTTGATTTTTGTGTTTCTTGAGTAGGTTTCTCAGACACCCAGCCACGAAGAAAAAAATTGTTTCTTTGCAATTTCAATTATTTTTTCTCTTCAGATATTTCTTGGAGCTCTAGCTTTTTCCTTTTTTGCCAAAGGATTTTCTGGAAGCTACATGAAGAGCATGACCAGTCAAATTGAAAGGAGATTTGAAATTTCATCATCAATTGTTGGCATTATTGATGGCAGCTTTGAGATAGGTATGTTACTTCCTTTGAAAGTGGATAACTACTGTGTCTTAAAACATACAATATTTTTGTAATCTTACTGATTCTGTCTCCTGTCGATGCAGGTAACTTAATGGTAATGGTGTTGGTGAGCTACCTGGGACCAAGAGTTCACCGACCAAAAGTAATTGCTATTGGATGTCTCATCATGTCCTTGGGAGCGTTTTTGTCAGTGATGCCTCAGTTCCTAATGGGACGGTAAATATGGAGAGTTTACACATTGTACATTAATTGAACTTGACCATATGATGTGTTTTTAATCATACACTTGAGTTAAATTCTTCCAACAGTAGTTCCTTCCAGGAAGGTTTTAAAAGGTAGATTTTTTTTAGCATTGACTTTATGATTTCCTCTCTGAAAGCTTACCTCTTTCTACAGGTAAGTAAGAAACCTCAGATTTCTACAGAACTTACGAATAATTAGGGTTGAAGTTTTCACCTGGGATTGGTATACACACACATTTTTTAGGCTGTTATTTTTTATATGTATATATATACTCAAAAGAATTAAAATGAGATCTTGATGGAAGTGGTTTCTTTCTCCATTGTAGCTACTCATGCTAAACTCTATAAAAAAATTATCCATCTTCATTGAATGGAGGGAAAGTTAAATTTCTAAATTCCGCTTCACATCTAAGCTTTAGTACTACATAGTTGTCAGAAGTACTTCATGCCTCTCCAATCCTTTGGCATCCTTACTGAATAGTAGTTGAAAAATAAACCTCCTCTGTCCCTCAAATAGTAAAATTTATTTATGCATTTTCTTTAGTTCCAAGACCAATACCTGTGTTAAGGAAGGTATGGAAACAATTATATTTGAGGACCATAGTATGGAAAATGGCCACACTCACTGCTCTGTTGAGAACCCTCAATACAACACAGGCCAGAATCAGAGCTATGGAAATCTCTGATTTAACTCAAATTCACAGCCAAGTTCTGAAGACTGCCTAGTTTTCACAACACTGAGCAAAACCCAGGGGCCATGGGGACTTCCCTGTCATCCATCATAATATTAAAGGTTACCACCTGATTGCACAGTTGGAGAGAATATCTGCTGTCCATTTGTCCCAATATAGCATAAAAATACTCAACCTGGCTTCAATTTGCTTAGCAGATTTGCTGTAGTAGCTGGCTGCCTAAATACAGAAAAACTGACACTTGTTTTGCAGCTTGTGTTAGTGTATAGACACATAAAGGTTACTACTAGATACTACTACTTAGGTAGCAGAGAAATCTGTCTGTCTGTCACATAGGTAAGGAACTGATGCCAGTATGGAAAAACATCAGCACTGTTGATTGTAGATAGATTTGGATGGACTCCGCCTCTGTCCTTTGGTCTAGAGAATGATCTCAAGTCCTGAAGCATCTCTTTTTGCTCTTTAGCTTAAGAAAATATTGGAGTTAGAATGGTCAGAGCATTTAGAAAAAGATATGAAGACACCTATCTTTTTTTAAGTGAAAGCACTGGAAATGGATTCACCCTGTGCTTTGCCTGCATGTAACAGGAATGAACACATTTGAGCACAAGGCTCATACACACTTCCTGCAAAGCAGAGTCTTTCCTGTGTCAGTTGTATTTTACATAGTTGTTTTTCAGTTATAATTATGAAAGGGTAACTGTTACTGTGGACAACTCCTCTACAAGTATATCAGCATGTTCTCCAGCATCATCTGAAGGCCATCCAGACACAGATACTACAGAAACTCCCAGTGCAAAGAAAAATTTTGGTAAGTAAAAGCTCTGATACTGCATTCCCTTATTCTGCTTTTCCCCATTTTATGCATCTGCTTTTATTGGAAAGCTGTAAATCCCCTGTTAGGAACCATGATATATACAAACCCACCCTATAATGCTGACAACCCCCCACGTTTTATGTTATTTTTCTGTTGCAATAAAGTATTGACAGAATTATATTAACAGAAATTTAAATGTTTATGGCCTGCAGGATGTGAGAAAACGACCAATTCCTATCTGTGGCTCTTTGTGTTGATGGGGAACCTTTTACGTGGAATTGGGGAAGCACCAGTTATGCCACTGGGGGTTTCATATATTGATGATTTTTCTAAAGAAGAAAACTCAGCATTTTACATAGGTAATATGCAAATGAGTGATTTTTATACTAAATGTTCTTTTCTTTAACATTTCTGTAGCCAAGCAAATACTCACCAAAAAAATCTGGGTTTTTTGCTGGATAATTGAGTTGTATGGAGACAAAAAAGCAATACAGAAGGGGTCTCATCTTTATTTTCAAAGGATATTTCCCAGATGTTCTTACTGCTTTCCTGAGTGGCTTCTGCTATGTGTGCCAGTTTTCCCTGTGATGAAGACAAGCATGATCAAATACTCCCTTTTCCAAAGTGAGGAGTCATATCTGTCTTATCTGTCATATCATCTTAGTACCACAGCTTCACAGGATGAAATTCTTCCTAATCACTGTTTCACAGATAAGAGCATGATCCTTAATGTATGGATCAGCAATGTAATCACAGCAGTGTAAACATGTTTCAAAAGCTTTTACCTGACTTTTTTTGGTTTTACCTACAGCACACTTCCTCGTGAAAGCTTTTTAAAGTCACTAGTTACTGAAGAAAAGACCAAACCCTTGTCAGGGTGTTGTAACAAATCCCTTCTCATTAGGATTTTGTTGCTGTTGTTTTGATGGAGCATGGCCTATTGCCCAAGACAGAAAGACTTACACCCAAGATGATTAATTTATTGCCAAACTGATTTAATATCATGGAGTGTTTGTGTGGCTGTGGGAGGTCCAAACTGCTGCCTAAAGTAAATTTTGTGAAGTTGAACTGGTCATTAAGATAGTAAGACAGTTTCAGGAAGAGCTCAGTAGGTAAATGAGGGTAAGGCCATTGCTGATGTCTTTATTTGGGGAGGACTAAATACTGTGAAGGGAGCTGACAAAAAGAAAAGTTCCACTCAGTGGTTATCAAAAATATTTTTAATTGCTTCTGAGCTTCTGATTAAAGGTATTTTAAAAAGTTCAACAGAGATTTTTTCTTGTCAGAATCTGATCTGGGAGAGATTGTGACAGGTTGGAGACTCTTGGGGAATTGAGATTAAAAATATAAAGTAGACAGAGAGGATAGTATGGATTCAATCAAAATGAAAATTTGTATGGGTCATGCAAATGAAACAAAGTGTTTAGTTTATAAAATATTAAATATTTCATTTTAACATTCTGAATAGCAATTTTCAGTCTCTTATTTCATTTTGATGGACTGACACAATTTGCAAAATAACTGAATGTTGAAATAGTCTTTTCCATGGACCTGAAATTCCTTTTTTTTTCACCAAATTTGATTTTTTTCTATGTCTGAATCTTTTATCACTTGACTGTACCAATTTATGATCAGTGTTTTTGTAAAATACAAAAAAAAAAAATCAGTCAAGCCATGCTGATGAATTTTGACCATTAATCTTGTTATGTGACCATAAGCAAGAAGTTTCACCTTCCTGTCTCTCCTTAGATGTTTTGTTGAGAAAGATAAGTTATTTTGTGGCAGAGACAGTTTTTATTATGTGGTATACATTAAAATCACTGTGCTTTACAGAACCTTTTTAATTTATGTAGTTGTATCAGTCCACCAATATGGACAATGTTGCTACAATGCACTATACACCATAAAGGACCCTGAAAAACTCTTCTGCGTAGGGCATAATGATATGACCCTCATCTAAGTGCAACTGGCATCTGTCAAGAGACAGGAATATCAGGTTCTCAGTGGTTTGCTTTGTTCTGAGGGGCCTTTAGTGGAGTAACCTTTAAGGCCAATTCTTCTGACTGAGACATCATTTCATAAATACTCCCCCACACAAAGCACCTAGTTTATTCAGGTATTTATGGTCTTAAGATATTTTGGTTCTGTTTAGGAGCCTTTAGAAGAGTCGCCAACATACATATGAGAATTTCTCTTATACTAATAAGCTTTGCCTAGCCAATTTTTAAAATTTCCAATTTTGTTTGAAACTGAATGTTAACATCATTAATTAATGGCAGTAGCCATAAGACTTATCATGCAAGAGGAATAATATACAGATAAAGATATTTAATGAGGAGTACTTCACTTCCATTTCTCACCAAAGCAGAAGTCTTGAATGAATGAAGTTTATATGCTAGTGTTTAACTCAGCAATGAATCTCATAGCCATTGAACCAATGGGTTCAACAGAAACATATCTGAGGCCAAGGTATGCTTTGACTGAGCTATGTCAATATGCAGCAGCTGATTAGCTGATAATTCTGAATGATTTACTGTTTGTGTTTAGTCTGTTACTTACAAAAAATAAATATTACAAAGCAAAAATAGGCTAAGAAAATATCCCAGTGAACTTATTTGGTTTTGGTTTATCACAATATAAACATTATCTTAGTGAAGTTATTCTTGAATTTAAAGGCTATGCAAGTGTTCTAAATTTAATTTAGAAATTATACATGCACAAAATTATTGCACATATGTTTCTTAGCTTACCTAATAGCTTATGGTATCTTGAAATATACTGCATACTAGGCTATTGGTATAGATGTGCTGCTCTTTATCCGTTGATTTTAGAAATTTGCCACTGAGTATTTGAACTTTGGAGTTGAGTTTGCATATTTCTGAGTAGCAAGTTCTACTTTAGACTCACAAATAAACAGATAGAGCTAACTCCTGGCTTCTAGTATCGAAATCCTGACTCTGAAGTAGTCAGTCATTTTGGGAGCATCAGAATTTAGTCTAAAATGCCAGATCTTCCAATAAAGTAAAATGAAAGCAACCTGCAATTGGAGCAATAATGCAGAGATGAAAAATCATATGGTTAAATTATGTTGTGGGAATTTATTACATAAGTGCTTGATGATGAGATAAGCAATCACTATATTCAGAAGAGTTTTGCAAAACCAATAGGAGAAAAATCGCTGCAGTAGTACAAAGTAATTTACACAGCATAGTGCTGAATGGGAGAAAAAAAAGATGGGCATTTGGTCAATAATTACATCTTTCCTAATAGAATTAAGCTTTCCACAACCTCAGACAGCTCCTAGGTGACAGTTCCATGCTGTAACTCAGAAATCTAAACAGCTGAACTTTTTTTGAAACTGTTACTCCCTCATATCTAAACTTCAACAGATTAGCACAAGTGACAAGTGAACGTAAGGACCTATGCTTGAATTATTTTGAGGATATTTTTATTTTATGTTGATTGCCAGCAGTGGTCACCAAAATAAAATTGTTCTGTATTTACATACCCAATCAGCAAAATGCAGTTCCAGTTTCCGGGTTTCTGCTAGCTTTCACAGCTTATTCATTTGCTCCTAGAGGCATCTCATCTTCTGATCCCATGTTATCTCCTTTTTAAACAGAGACAGAGTGGGAAATGGAAACCTTGATGAGGCCAGTAGCAAAACTGAAAGGTGCTTTTAAAGAGGTTATTACTTGATCATTAGATCTCTTTTTGTTTGTTCGTTTTACAGCTGCATATGTGTGTAGTAACAGCTGATTTGCTCATTCTGGTGCTAATTCTGTCTAACGAACTTTGATCACACCCAGCGACACTTGTATGTTCTTCTTGTCTACTAAAAATATTCTCAGGGTCCTGTACCTAGTTCCATGCCCACACACTTTTATTGTCCCTTTCATCCTTATGTGACACCAAACCACAAAGATGTTCCTTCTTACATGCACATCATCAGATCAACTGCTGCCACGTAAAATTAAACTAGGGACCTGAACACAAAGTACAGGGAAAAGTCCTGACTTCTACAGTCACAGAACATCTTCCAAGCTGTAAATAGAGTTGTAGGTAGACCTATGCTACCTCCAATGGTCTCAAGTTGTATATTCATTAGTTGTCTGCCACAAGCTGAACAATGCAACTACAAAAATCTGAGGAGAGAATTAGGGAGGAGGAAGGATAAAATTCATTGCAATGTTATTCTCTTTCTTCTTATTCCATCCAAGGCACCAATCTTGCCAGTGAAATGCATGTGAAATTGCACTCACTTCAAAAAGCACCTGTGTGAGTGAAGGAGCCTGTTTCCACAACACAGCTACCATGTTGGCATCTTACAGTTTATTTTTATTGCTGCTAGGAAGCTTCCCATTAGACACCTCCTAATAGTTGAACATCTCCCCTAATGGCGCGTGCCCCTCTTTTGTCTCCTTCCTCTCTCGTTTCGTTGCCCTCAGGTGCACTGGTATGTGCAGCATTTTACTCGCTCTCCTGTGCTGCCTCCCCTCTCTTACAGGCCTGGTAAGATCCTCAGGCATGTTTGGGCCAACCTTGGGCTTCCTGCTTGGATCTTTCTGTGCCAGCCTCTGGGTTGACATTGGTGTTGTGGATATTGGTAAGTGACTGTAGGGTAGTCCATTAACTGAGCAAATGACTGTATATATAAACCTGCATGCCAAGAATGACCTCCCCAGCTTACTACTCCAAAAAGGGGGTGCTCTACAGAGATTTTCCGACTCAAAAGTTGGCTTACATTTTAATACCTGCAGCATTGTAGTGTGACTGGAATAACCTTTGGTGCAAGACTCCCACTGTATCAGCTCTTTTTATGCTTGTGCCAGCATTTGTTATACCCTTGCTGTGCAGCTGAGAATAAATGAGCAAACCAAAGGCCATCCCTATGCTGAGGGAACTGTGAATGGACATTTTGGACACTTAGCAAAAATTACTTAAAATTGCTTAAAAACATGCAGTAAACACTCATATGAAAACTCATTTCATTGTTTAAATCACCAGTCTCTAATTACAGGGACAATTTGAAAAACTTTAAGGAAAATCTGTTGAGTTTGGGGATGGAAGAAGGACAGGACAGTGGGAAATTGAGAAAGGGCAGTTCTTTCTGGGTAGTGAAGGGCCCTCTTGCTGTCACTCATTCCCACAGAAAGTATTGGAAGACTGTGGCAAGGAAATGTCACAATGGGTCTAAATGGATATGTCTAGTTTTGACTACAGGGAACTGATTTGACACAAGATGAACTTCAGTTCTTTATGTGACATGTATATCACCTCTGCTCTAGTCTTTAAATAAGAGATGTGTGTATATATATATATATGTATATATATATAAAAGGATACCTGTAGTAAGTTTAACTGCTCTGCATGACATTTAATCTATTTTCCTGTCTTTTCTGTATCTTATAGATGCCATCAGCATAAATCCTAAGGATACCCGTTGGGTTGGTGCCTGGTGGCTTGGATTGCTTATCTGCGGAGCAGTCAACTTCATTGCTTCATTGCCTTTCTGGCTTTTGCCCTTCTCTTTACCAAAAGAAGGAGACAATGAAAACTTGAAGATTAGTCATTTGTCTGTTCAAGGAGATCATTGTAAAATAGACCCTCCAGATCAGCCACAGTTAAAGTTCTCAGAGGCAGTAAAAGGTGAAAAAATGTTGCCCAAATGTTTGCATGTAAATTCTCTCTCATGGATTCATTCTGAGCTGAACATGGATTTGCACAACTGCCAACAAAATGCACGTTTCTATACTGCAAATGATGGACAAAAAGTCTCTTTTAAATTTGTAGTATTATAATTATACAACAAGAAATGTTTCAGTCCTTATGTCAGACACCTGAAAAAAGCTGATGCTGTTTCTTTGAGCACCAGAGGTTCTCAGTTAAACACAATAGTTGTCATTTGATGTATTACATCTATAATCCTACAATTAAGAAGGAAGAGGAGGGAAAACATCTCATCCCTCATTAATGACCAAACCACGGATGACAGGTTACAATTTTGCTGAGACCAATATAATGGAGGGAAAGATGGGACTAAGAACTGCACTAGCTGTTGGAGGGATTTCACTGGGTTCATAGCTCTTCTGTATGAATTCAGTGATGCTAAATTAACCTTGTACAGGCAATATCAGACCCAACTACCCCATTGCTAGGGTCCCCTAAGGGTTTTGTTTGTATGTATGTATGCACATGCACCCCTTAGTGGCTACGGCAGATGCATTTTGAACTCTCATCTTTAGGCAAGTGTGCCAACAGCCAGACTAGAGGCTAAACGCAGGAGTTTGCCTTCATATTAATTTCATGGACTTAGATACTCAAGGGTCTCAGGAAAAGTTCCAGACTTTTGCTGATTCAGGTGCTCCCTTTCTCTGAATATTAGCCTCATGTGAGGCTCTCGTGTGATTTGTGAAGGCTCCTGCTTTAGGAACTAATTTTTCCACTTGATACGCTATAACCTTAGTGTTCCTCTACGGACACTTTCTTGTACAGACATTGAGAACCAGTGTTGCAAGCCTTAGTGGCTTTGATAAATAGTCCTCTGTCACACACAAGACAGTCTAGGATTTTGATTCCCAGTTCAGCATTCACTGTGCCATTCAGCCTTGCTGCTCCTCTAAGTCATGTGTTGGCAATAAGGAACACTCTCACTTGAGCAAGCATGTTTTTATAGGCAAACAATTATTAACCTGCAATACAGCCAGTAATTAATTGTTAGTTATATTATCTAAAGGATGTCAAAACAACTGTTCTCTGTGTTTAGCAGGATGGATAGCATGTATGTCTCCATTGCAGATTTCTTCCCAGCTCTGAAGAAGCTGTTTGGAAATCCAATTTTCTTGGTGTACATCTTCCTCACTATTCTGCAGTACAATTCTCTTGTTGGATTGATAACATATGAGACAAAGTTTATGGAGCAGCAATTTAATGTATCAGTGGCAAGAGCCATCTTTCTAATTGGTAGGTACCTGTCCTTCTTTTAAATTCCAGTGTCAGAAAGGAAGCTTTCCCTTGTTATTTGGCCTTCCTTTTTAGGAGGTGAATATTATTGTTAAAAAAATATGTAGTCATTATTGATTTCCTACTGTATTTTGAAAATGGATGTTAATTTTCCTAATTTAGTGAGCTAGATTATTAGAATTGTGTGGAATTTTTTGGCTGATTTTTTTTTTCAGTGTGAGATTTGAGTTATGAATGTGTTTTGTTTTGTTTTCTGAACAGAAAAACCCACGAATTGCAGCTCAGTAACAACTATAAAGAAAAAACAACATTTAATGTAGAAAATATCTAATGAAATGTGTGGTTTTCCTTTTCAGAATAATATAGATGTTCTTCCATTTTTATTACAGATACATTTTGGGGCTTTATTACTTATAAAATTTGTAAAATTTTGAGTAATTTCATTCAGCTCAAAGGTCATTTCTATAATGGTCCCCTAGAATATAAGTACTTGTAGTGTTCTACAAAAAAAATGAATGCTGAAATTATATTAAACTTACAGTGATTAGCATGGTCTCATAACCTGGCAAGAAAACCAGGGTATTTAATGTCATTGCAGAATTGATATTCCATTACTTTAAACAGCAGATGCCGTGCTTTGCTGTGGGTCAGGTACAAATATGGGAAGAACTTACTGTTTCTTATTTTCTTTTGGATTCAGAGAAGGTTTTACAAAAACAGCATGACCAAGAATCAATTAAAACAAAAAAAGAACAAACAAACAAAAAAAAAAAACAGAGAAAGGCAAACCACTCACAATAAAACCTTGTAAAAACTTTCTATTTAGTCTGTAAGTATTGGGGCTGGAGTTTTTGAAATGTTGAGTTGATTAAATATAAATTAAAATTTTTCTGTGATTCACCCTTAAAGCAAAATGGAATCCAATGTAAAACCAGACACCACTTCTTTTCATATTCCATTTATAAAATTTTTTTTTTAATAACTTTTGGAAAGTTTAATTTTTTTTTTAGATGAAGAAGTGCCCATGTATCTCATTCACTCCAGTTTCTAACAGGCACCTGTATAAGTTTGATTATATCAGTATACTTACAAAAACCAGTATGGTAAAAAGGTATGGGATATTGTGGAACTAAGCTTTTTAAAGTCATAACATGAACTGAAAGAAAATGAGGAAGTAAGCAAAATTACTTACAGGTACTAAAAGGTCTTAGAACCTCAAAGGGTCAGTCTAAAAATAAGTCAGTGTCTGATATTTTGGAAACTACTAGAGCAAGAAATTTATTCTAAAAAAGGTCCATGCAAGTGACAGCAGTTAACATTTTTATTACCTTCTATTTTCAGGTGTGATACTTTTACCTATCACGATCCTGGGGATGTTTCTAGGAGGCTTTCTGATCAAGAAGTTCAAACTTCACATAACTGAAATGGCAAAGTTTGCATGCACCACATTTATAGTAGCATATTTGTTAAACCTCTTGTACTTTACATGCAGTTGTGAGGTGCTCCAGGTGGCTGGTTTGACAGTGCCCTACTCTGGGTTTGTATCCCCGCTTGGGTTTGTGCTGGTTGTATAATATGTCATATTTGCTTCCTGCCCCATGCAGATCATGGTACATGCACTCGTATTGTTCTGCTCTCACAAACTAACCTGGGTTTGTAACCTCAGCTGAGCTACAAACCTTCTACTCTAGTAAACATTTGGATTTAGATGAGTTCTGAAAAGTGGCATCTGTGTTGATTCACTATAGCATATTTCTATATACTTTTACATACCCCCCATGGCTGTTCAAAGACAAAAATTTTTTGTTGAAATTGACCTGTGTTAGGTCAAAATCCTGGATTTTGAGATAGACTTGACAGGCTGAAATGATACCTGTTGTTGGGCAGAATATCCTGATTTTGTTTCCAAAATGTCATTTAAACTGGATATTCTTTTTCTAAATTGATTATTGCTGAATACTGACTAGATCCCTCTATATTCTGGAAAAATTGCTAATTAAGATGGAATTTGTCACAGGCAAATTAAATGTTTGTTAGTTTTCAAAGCTTTCATTTAAGGCTGGTCTTCTCCTACCATGCAGGGATTGGGATACAAAAAAAGTGTTGAAAATCACTTCTCCATAGTCCACTAATGGTTTTACTTCTAGAAGGGACCATGCTCTAGATCAGCAGTTGTCAACCTGCATGGGCAGTTACCAACCTCCCTTGGTATCTGGATCTGCATCCATTTTCTCATCTGGGAGTTAGAAAGTGATCACGTCAGGAGCATGTATGGCCCAAACAGATGTTCCCCCTCCCTTACCAGGACCATGGTCATGCTTTCTTGAGAACATTTTGCTGATACTAGCAGCCTGCCACAATTGCCTACTGTTTAAAATTAGCTCAGTTTGGTCCAACAAATTTCAAGGGATTTTACAGGATTAAACTGCATCCAGCAGGGCTTGCTAGATTTTTAATTCAGGCAGAAACTCAGTCTCGTGGTTTTTGAAACTTATCCTAAGTTCAGAGAAGTATCTGAGTTGTCTTGGCCAACCTGACACCCAGTTCAACTTTGAGGTTAGTTACATTAAAGATGTCAGAGGTTTGTGCAGTGGACGTAACTCTGGTTGAGTGCAACATCTGATACTGTAGAGTGAATTAACAGTATGCAGAAACAACAACAAGGCAAATACTGAAAGAGCAATTACAGTTTCTCCAGGGGAACAGAGACCAGAGAACTTAGCATGTACTAAGATTGTTCTGGTTAAGTGACTCACACGCTGATTTACCCATTTAAAAATTAGTAGTTTGAAGGCTAGCAAAAGCTTAATGAAGGCTAAACCCCACAGTTATTTCTTCTTCTAAAAGACTTAGGAGAAATGTAGCCCTCTTGAGCTGTGTTTTGGATTGAGACCTAAGAAGGAAGAAAAGGCAAATTTTGAATACTTTTTCCTTTATATTGTAAACGACTTCAAAACTGGGGTGATTTCTAGATGGTGGGCTCCTGTTACTCACTGAAAACTGAGCCCTGTCACCATGCCCTCAGAGTCACTGCCCAGTTTTAAAATTCTCAATTCTAGTTGCCATCCACTCAGTTTAACACCCTGGGACTTGATTTTGATGTTTCTTACAGAAATGTTGATAAAAGTGGAAGCTGTGCAAGTCTGTGATAATACACAAGAAATGAGATCTGATAAGAACTAGGTCTCAAGCCTGTCCCAAGTGCAAGGCTACTGCTGCTGGATATGGTCAGACCTGGGACAGAACCGGCACTTCTCACTCAGACTTGTGACTTTCATTCCCACTGACAAGGTCTGATCCAGTGATAGGACACCTTGCTGTTTTAGTTTTATATTACCACTTCTAGCACCCAGATATAGGACAATAGCTATTGCTAAGAAAAATAGTATAGCCAGTCTACAGATTGCAAGACTCTCTAGGTATGATTTTATTCTTATTGGGTTGAGCTTTCCAATGGCAAAGTAATACCAAATACTCCCTCCCAGCCAACAATACCTAGCTTGTAAATGCCATGCCTTTTCAGCAACAATCCATTAAAATGGTAATGCTTGATGAAAAATCTCAGGAGAGGTTTGGTTTAGCTGAAATTAGTTTAGTCTCCATATGACAACTTCACAGTCCACTGAAGGGTAGCAGGTACCTGTCTATCTTGTTTGCTTCACTTCCTCCATGTTTTTTCTGCCCACTCCCTGATATTTTGTTTGACTATGTAATTCAACTAAATAATTATTTTATTCTTTCTGTTTTCCTCCAGATTAAAGCATCTTTCCTCTCCCAAGAACAACATCATGGCCAGTTGCAATGCTGGCTGCAGCTGCAAGTTGGATCAGTGGGACCCTGTGTGTGGGAATAATGGAATCACTTACATGACAGCCTGCTTTGCGGGATGTAAATCATCAGCCGGGACGGGAAAGAATATGGTAAATATACAGGTGGACAGATGATTATTTAGCAGGGCCTCTTGTGATAGGACAAGGAGTGATGGTTTTAAACTAGAAGAGGGTGGGTTTAGATTGGATATAAGGAAGATTTTTTTTTTTTTAAATAAGGGTGGTGAAACACTGGAAGAGGTTGCCTAGAGAAGTGGTGGATGCCTCATCCCTGGAAAGATTCAAAGTCAGGTTGAACAGATCCCTGAGCAACGTGATCTAGTTACAGGTGTCCCTGCTCATTTCAGGGGGGAGTTGAACCAGATGACTTTTAAGGGTCCCTTCCAATCTGAATTATTCCGTGATTCTATGATTATAGATATAGCTAGGTTTTCCTACCATTTTTTTTTTTGCTTTGTGATTAAGAATTCCTGCAGACAGAACTATCCTTTCCTTATGATTTAAATGTGTAAAAACTGAGTGCAAGGTGCAGGGTGAGTTTTTAGAGGAGTTGAGGTGAGTTGAGGTGAGTGAGCTATTCAGGAAAGACATGAAAACCTCAGGCTTTGAACTTACATTTTTAGAATTCTTTTTTTTTTGTTTTCTCAGCAAGATAGCCATAAATTTGGCTTTGAGTTTCTCAGTAGATCTCTTAATGTGTAGGTAGAATACAGCTAAAAGTGGTTTGCTTTAGAAGACCTTTATTAGTCTGGTTATTATACTAGTAAAATCCTGTGATGTCAACTGATGTGGAACAGACCTGTATAAAATTGTGAGTGCTGGTTTCACAAACAGCTCAGGAAAGCAAATCATAACACTAAATTGTACAGCCAAGATATCCCATATATCTGGCCATTTTGTTTAGTGTAGCAGCAGCAAATCCATTTTCAGGACTTCAAACAATCCTTTCTGGGAAAGACCATTAAATCAGTAGGTTTTCATAAATGTGTGCAAGTATTCATGTCTTCTGGCATAAGTAGAATTGTCTTCTTGTAGAAATACTGAGAAAGATGAGCAATATTTTCAGGCTTGTATCCATGTATCCCAGCAGTATTCTCTTACTTCACTTCAGGGAAACTGGCTTTCAAACCCGAGTCTGCTGCAAACTTCAAAGGCTATGAAACAGTCTACTCACAATCTAGTGCCAAAAGCTGTTTTAGATATGTAATTATAGATACATATATAGATAATCATAGATTTGCATTGTTGGGTCCACATCTATAGATTTATTTTTACTCATCTTCTTCATAGGATTCCTAGCAGAATGGCTGGTTAACAGCTCATATCTGAATTTTATAACTTCACCCCACTTTACGCATACACAGAGCGTCTTCTGTCCTAGCAATGGCATGGCTGAAACTAGAGTCACAGCTGCTCTGTGTCTCTGGAGCAGCTCAGAGTGGCTGGAGCATACCAATGAACTTGGCCATCAGTCTGCACAGATGATTTTCAGCCTAAACAAGAGCCTGCCTGTTATGGGGAATGAAAAATCTAGCTGCTGAAATAGTTTTGTGCCACTGAATTCTGATTAAATAAATTCTTCTTCTCATCTTCTCCTTTCAGGTGTTTCACAATTGCAGCTGTGTGGAAGGACAAGGGCTTGGCAATTCCTCTGCAGTTTTGGGACAATGCCAAAGAGAAAGCTGTACCAAAGCATTTCCCTATTTTTTAGCATTACAGACTGCATGTGCATTTATTTTAGCCTTAGGAGGCACTCCTACATACATGATTATGTTTAGGTGAAATACTTTACCTTACCTTGACTATAAAGCTTGGGTAAAGAGAAACAGAATATGGTGTCTACTATGTCATTTCTATTGTGAGGAATGGCATGCTGATGAAATTGAGGCCCTGAGCCTTTGCCTGTACTCTGAAATCCATCTCTGTTAGAGGCACAGAAAAATGCCTGTCCACCAATTTAATTCTGATTTAAGGCTGAGTAGATACTTTAGTGATGAAATGGGTGGGCCTTATGCTTATCCTGAGCGTTAGTTTTTCACCTTTGATGACAGGGATGTTTTTAATAGAGCAATGAACCTGAAATAAGATGTGTTGGTAAGCCATATCCAAAGTAAATATGTTCTTCACATTACTCAGGAGAAAAACATTTACCTTTGGTAAGCCTTGTTGCCTCAGAATGATTTCTGTCTTGTGAGAAGTCTGATACTACCCTTCTTTGTCAAGCTGATATAAACAGAGTGTCAGCAGCAATAATTTTTTGTATTTTTGTTCCTTCAGCTGTAAAGCAGCACTGCTATTTTACACTTGGAAGAAAAGATAATGTTCTGTGCCTTTCACGTGGAAGTTTCTTTCCAGTCATGCTTGAGGGTGAATTGCAATCTTCAGTAGTCAGTGCACAGGACAAGATAACTGTTGACTAAGCTGCTGATTCTTCTGCAGTATTTCTAAGTAGAAATTCTAAGTAGAATTTCTAAGTCATTCTCACTGCATGCCTGGATTATGGATAAGGCTAACTTTGTTGGGCAGTTTTCCAAACACAAATGTGTATAATTGGAAGCCTTTCATATTAATGCTGCAAAGACAATATCCTGATGGATAAACCCCAGTTCAGGAAGCAGGCTGGCCATAACAAGTCTACCTGCTGCCCCTGTGCCAGCTCAGTATTCCTCTCTGCTTTTTATCAACTCTTCCTGTTCTTCTGATGGATGCAAATTGTTCATCTACTGGTAGGATTGATGTGCTTTTGTACCAGGTAACTCACATTTGCTGTCTCTGTAAAATGCTAGAGGCAGAGGTGGGTTTTACCTGCATGTAGCTTGCAAGGACTGCACACCCTTGTTCCCTCTATTCATTACTGCACAATACAGCCCCTTCTAAAGCAAGGATCTTAACTTACGGATGTGAACTGCCTACTTTCAGTTCGTTCACTTCTGTTTTCCTGGGCATCCTCTCTCAAAAGTGTTTACATCTGTTCTTCATGGGTTCAAGATCAATTCTGTGGATTCTCCCATTTATGTCAATAAGACTTCATCCACTAAAGTCAGTGGAAGGAGGTTCTACATCTGAACTTTAACTCTGGTGATTTTTTTTCTGTTAGGGCTTGAATGTGCTGTGTTACTCTTGCAATGGAGCATATGTAGGGATTCACAGAATGACTATGGTTATATTCTTCTAGTGTATCCCCAAAACAATATGCTATTTTTGTTTCCTTTTTAGATCTGTTTCACCAGACCTGAAATCCTTTGCTGTTGGGATTGAAACTTTAGGTGGTAGAGTACTAGGTAAAACTTAATTTCTTTGTGGAATTCAAGTAGGCAGTTAAAGAGAGAGATTAAAGCTAAGCAGTGTAATGCCCTTGCTCCAGATGAGAACAAAAGAAATTTTCCAAAATATTTTGTGGCAAGCAGATTATGAATTTCAAAATGTTTGGAGAAGCTTGCTACGTGTTTCCTTGTATCACAGAATCACAGAATCATTACGGTTGGAAAGGACCCTCAAGATCATCTAGTCCAACTGATAGCCCTACACTACTCTTACCCCTAAATGTCATTACATATTATGGTTATCTCTCTAGAATTTTTTCTATGCAGCAATCAGGCAAAGGGAGGAAATTTCATTGTGCTTCTGGTGGGGGGTTTTTAATTTTTTATTTGGTTTTGTGGACACAACTACCTGAGCTTGCTTAGTCTGGATATTCTTAACACATATATTCCCTTTTGCTGACTCTTTTTAACTTAGAGCTGCCTATTATTGTCTTTCTTGTATTTATCTGAAATGAATAATCCTTCAAGTCTTCAGACCTGTAGTCTGCCCTGCCTCTCGTAAACCTCATCTTCACCTACTGATTTTTGAAATATTCGCCATGCAGACAAGCCCAAGTAGTCATTTGGATCTCCCTCCTAATCTCCATATTTTAGCTGAATACTATAGAGAATCAATCTTGTGCTTTTTATGAAATATTTTTCTTCACAAACCTGCACATTATCCCTGCAACTTAGTGATTATATTAAAGCACTATGTCTAAAAGGAATTCTTTCTACATAAGTACCACGCTTATTACCTAGTTGATTTAAGTGCTTAATTTCAGCCCTTTGCACTCAGCTAACCATTTTTAATGGCAAACTGTTTTATAATACCTGAATAGATACATTAGCTTATAGAAATATTAATCTATCATGGCATGCAATTCAACAGTGGGGACTGAAAAAGAAATGTTGGTTATATTATTTCCTTTAACACCAAAAGTAAAAATTCTAATAAAAATACTATTAAATTAGAATTGCTAACATTTCCCTTGGTAAATGCAATAATGCTATAATCTTCCATACTTTCAAATCCCTGTAGGTACTTGCTTAAATATTTTCAAAACTCTTGGAATCTTAGAGCTGGAGATGGATGGTTTAGTCCCATTTTATGCAGCCATAATTCACAAACCTGGAGATTCATTTCCTCCTTTCTTTACCATGACAGTAAATGCTGAGATCTTCATGTCTGACATCATGTAATAATTTTATTTGCAGGAGGACTTCCAGCCCCTATTTATTTTGGTGCCTTGATAGATGAGACCTGCTTGAAATGGGGGACAAAAAACTGTGGGGGATCTGGATCTTGTCGGATATATGACACGAAAGCATTCAGGTAAGCTGAAGTCTTTGGTAAGGGGTTTGGAATCCAGCTTCTGGGGCAGATTTAGGTACAAGGTATACTTTGCCCATATCAACTGTCAATAGATCAAGATGGATACTAAAAGCACCAAATCTCCTTATTTTGACTAGGCCTTAATAGATCAAATAAGCCAGATAAATTTGATTCAGTCTGATATGATATTGCAGTACACTGCCTTATATTACTAGAATTAATTCTCCTATTGAAACCTTAATGCTCTGAGTAACTCTGTGATACTTCGGCTTTGTGCGAAATTGAAAAACATGAAGTATAGAACTGAAGAAGATCTTCCTCATCCATTATTTCTCTACTTCTTAAGACACCACAAAATCTATCTGGAAAGAGTGCCCAATTGACTGGTGGTTAGTGGAGAGCTGCAGCTGGAAGCACTGAGTGCTGCCAGTGAGGGGCTGGGGAAGGCTGGGGCAACAGGCAAAAAGTCCCAGATGGTGCAACTCCTCCTGTTCAAGTCCTAAAATACAGTCTGCTCAATCACAGAATCATAGAATTGTCTGAGTTGGAAGGAACCTTAAAGATCATCTAGTTCCAACCCCCCTGCCTGGCAGGGACACCTGCCACTAGATCAGATGGATGGAAGCGCTCTTCAGATAGGAGGAATTTCTGCTTGAGTACAGGATATGAGTCTAAATATCGTGAGATTGTTTGCTTTTTGTCTGTTATTTCTCAAACTGTGGAGCAATACCTGGCTGAGAGGAGATGGTTTTGCTGAAGTGTTGGTTGCACTCAGAATTGGCAAGCTTTATAAATGTAAACATATTCTGTAATTTTTTTTTCTCTTTTTTCTTTTTCCCTAGAAATGTTTATCTTGGCCTCATTTCTGGACTACGGGCAGGATGCTGTCTCTTATACATAGTGCTCTCTGTTTTAATAATGAAACGCTTCAAGCCAGATGGCAAAGAGATGACAGATATTAAAAATATGGACAAATCAACCAGCAAAGATCCACCCACTGCCAACAAAAAAGAAACTCTTCCTGGTGCAAAAATCTCAGAGGAGAGTGAGGAAACTTTCATGTAGAGAAGAAATAAGGTCTTTTCATAATTTTACCTATGCTGCTTCTTTTCTAAGCACAGCAGGGGTCTTCTGACTTCAACAACTAGTTTACATTTAGGGGTTCAAAAATATCTTTGAAACATTGTATCTTAATGTGCTCTACTCTATCTTTTTCCTCTGCTCATCTGAAACAATAGGAGAAAAATTTTTAAAAAATTTTGGGGATCTCTCTCGTTCTCTTACTCTTAGTTCATTTCTAGACCTACAGTAGGACTAGCCAAAATTTTTCAAGTCTCATAAATTTGATTATGATTGAAAAATTAAAAAGAAGAATTCCACAATAAGCTTCTTTTCAATTTTTCACAGAGTTTTTTTCAAGTCCTTTTGTTCTGTATTTAATCCTACAGTTCTAAGCAGCCAATCAACTTATGCTTGCCCAATTGATCTGATGGTCTTTGCTGTGTGGTTCATGACCAGAGTTCTTTGTTTCAGACTAGGTCCATGGCCCATGCTCAGGTGAGAGCCCCAGGGCCATCAGTGAACAAGTCCTGCATAACAACTCTGGGATATGGCTTGTGTATGTTACACAATCCAAATGGAATGCAAACAAAGAAAGTGGTGTATTGATTTTGCATCACTTCTCAATGTTGGGTTTGAGTAAAATTACTCTGAACTGATGCAATGAAATGATAGATGTTTAAGTTTCCTTGTTTTGTTTTGTTTTGTTTGGGGGGTTTTTTGTTGTGTGTGTGTTAGTGGAGGGGGACACACATTTTTATCCTCATGACCACTGCATTTATACCACATGTACATAGATTTCCTTCCTTTTTTAAGCAACCTCCAGTAAGTCCTGCCATACAGTACTCAAAACTTGTAAATTCTCAGCTTGCCACAGACAGCCTAGTCCAGAGAGAAACTTTAATAAAGGATGATTCCAACAGTAATTACAGGGAAAAAAAACGGCTCTAAAAATACTTGAAGTGTGATATTTCCTTGACACCTCTCAAGATGTACCTTTGCAACAGGAGCAAACATGCCTATAACATCACTGCAGGTTTTATCTCCATCATAACAGCCATTTTGCTTTCTTTTCTGAAGAGTATCTCTTCTCCCTGCAGTCCTGTGCACAAGCCTTAAACTAGGAAACAAGCTTTCTTTCCTGATCTTAAACATCTTTGGCACATGGAAGAAAGCACTACACTAATATCATCTACTACACTTTATCAGAGAAAGTAGCAGATCAGAGGGACTCTCTCTATTAAATGAACTTCTGATCTTTCTTCTACCATCTGCCCCAGGTAAGTGCAAGAACAGGAATAAGAAAAGTGTTGATGTGGTACTTACCTAAAGTTAATTCTTCATGTCCTGGCCTTGGGGATGGAGTTATTGTTTTATTGCTTAAAGACAGTGACCACCATGTTTAGATGTATTTTACAATCACAGCTCCAGTTACAAACTCCCAGCAGTTTATAGGGAAGCAGTGTGAGTTATAAGGGAACAGGAATGAAAGTTTCTCTAGTACAGAGGATAGCAATATTATGCTTAATTCTGGAAATTAAAATTAAAGAAAAATCCAGGTTCCAGAAACTCCAGGAATTTTACACAGGGAAAATCAGAAAGTGTCTTTCTCCTTCTGCAAATGATGTTATACCATTGTATAAATATATTGGCAGTTCTATAAACACTCTTGATCTGTGCTAGACACATAGACTCCCTCGGGTGACTCATACTAACATCATTTCCCTTTAATTTCTGTTGTTTGGATATTTATTTCTGTATCTTTGTTATTTTTCCATTATAGGTTTTTTGATGACAGCATCTTTTACACCTATTGCTTGATTTTCCCAGGAAGTAATATTTTATCAAATGTGCATTGATAATTGATGTCAGCCTAGAAATGAGATTCTGATCAGATCTGTTGATTCATGTCCAGATACCTACCCTAGATGCAACTTAGTAAAGTGAGATTTTTCCAAAAAAATAAAGTTTAACATCATTCTTCATAACAGTCCCAAATCGATAGTAGCATAAATGCTGCCACAGGTGGTATTAGGTGAGGCTCTGGCTCAGGGTACTCCCAACTCCAAGGCTGATTCACTTGCCTAGGTTTTCATCATGCCCTGTTTCTTGTGTGCAAGTCTAAGCACTCTCCTGAGTACAGCAGGTAAAAGTTTCTTCAAGGGAAAAATTTGTTTTTCAATGTGCAACAAGTATAGAATATGCAGAAAAATGAAATAGGTGGTCAACTGAGTGGCATTTTCAAAAAGGTTTTCTATCCCTTTGCCTCTCACATTAGAGAAGAAATAAGGATGTTCTGCCTTTTAATTCCCCCAGCTCCAAAGGCAAGGTTTCACCAAATAGAGAAGAGACTAGGACTCTGGTTTGATTGCAAAGCCACATCACTGATTTTAGGATCAAAACTGGTGTCTTTGTCCTGTGTGGTAGCTGTGTCAGCATGCTCAGAGCCAGCTGTGACATCTCTGAGCTTCATCACTGGGAAGATCCTCCAGGAAGGAAGAGAAACCTGTTGCATTTTAATATGGGAAGAGAAATTGTTATCCAGGAAAGCTATTTCAGAGGTAAATCTGCAACTGCACTAAGTCAGACATGCTTTTGAACAGAAATGACAAGCCAGCTGGTGCAAGGATCATTACAGACAACTTGGTGAGCCATAAATTGTGGCAATTCCACTGAAACTAATGAAGATATAGCCAAACAAGTGAACTTTTATCCAAGTGTTTGAGGTTTAAGGGTATCAGTCTTGTGTTTACCCAATTCTTGTTTGAGGCTATCAAAAAGCCCTTTAATGGCATTATCAAAGTCCTTCTGTCAGAATAACTATGGAAGACAGAGTCTTATCCCAGAAGACAGTGCAGTTATTTGGCAGTTCTTTAGTTTTAGATATATAATCAACCAGACATAATGACCTATGACTACCTGTTTTTATTATATTTTCTAGTTGTGTATCAAAGAGGAAAAAAACCCAGCAGAAATAAACCCACAGTTTTCTGTGTGCATTAGGATCATGTGCCCTACAAAGACCAAACCCTCCTATGGGTTTTGTGTCCCCATTATCAACAAGTCCTGCCTATCCTGGTACAAAAATAACTTATGAATAGAGTATGAGCTCTTGCAGAATGAACAGAAAATACTTCAGGTTGTCAAACAAAATTTAAAACAATGCAAATATTTTGACAATATAGCAGGAAGGTAACATTAGAATTAATCTACCAGTAATTCACTGTGGAATATTTTGTCATTTTACCTACCTCTAGTTTGGAAAATGGAATATTTTTTTTTAGATGAAACTGTTAACATAGGCCTGAATCACATATTTTCTCCAGTGTTACTTATATAGCTTACTTTCTAACTAATTCATATTTTATGGTGAGTTACTATAGCACAACTTAATGACAGTTCAAGTCAGCCAAAAACCCCCAAAAACCCCCAAACAAAAAAATCAACCTACAAGTGTACCTGATTTTTTTAGGCCAAGCACGTTCCCTCATGAGACTCCTCTGCGCTAATATTGAAGTGGTCTGTAAGGGCAGTGACTGATTTTTAGAGGAGATAAATGATTTGTTCGTGTATGACCATGGATGTGGAGGGTTGAGAGTGGTCATGGGAAACAAGCGAGCATACTGTATGTGTCCTAAGGTGTTTCTTCATCTCTTTGGCCAGATCTACTTTATGGACAAGGTGGACTCTTGAGCCTAAGTCTTGCCTAATGCACCATCAGTGCTCTGCAGGAGATGGCAGCCCTTAGCTTAGGTCTGAAAACCCAGCGTTGCAGTCTCAGGTTAAGCAAGTCAGGACACTGTTTCTGCCTTGTGCAGTCAGGACTTTTAAGCATCAAACAAAAGCTGAGCATGGCATCCATGGCACAACCAATTGCAATACAGTGGAGTTATCGTGTGGGTTTAGACAGGCTGTGTATTGCATGTGTGGTTAATTTCATCTCCTGTGAGACCAGCCATGGTGTCATTGCATTTATGGTCCCACTTTAGTTCCTGGGACTTTTCCCTCCTCCATGGGAGGGAGCTGCTTGAGGCAGGGGGTTGACTTCCACTAGTGCAAGTGGAACAAAGGAGCCACCCAGAAAGACTGGAAAGTCCAGAGGAACAAATCTGATGACTAAGCAAGAGCTTCTTATGTAGCCTCCTACCTATGCCCTGTGCTGGGACAGCATTTTCTTCTCCAAAATCAGCAGGTAAGAAATCATTAGAGGAGTTTCATGTATCTCAGTAGGACATATTGCTTCGTAAATTAACAAATGCTTTTCCTGTTATCTGCAAAGATAATAGCTGAATCTCATTTGAGCATACATTTATTTTATTGTCATCTCATTGAGGGAAACTGATTCTATGTATTAGCTCAAATTTCTAGAATTAATATTATACTAGATATTATTTTTGGATTTCTTTGGATCTGCTGAATTCTGCTACTAGGAACTGCAGCTTCAGAAAAGGCCAGAAGGCAACCTTCAGGAACACACTGCTTTTAAACAGTTCAATATATCTTCAACCATGGTTATTCAGCTTTTCTACAGAGGGTCCATGTGTAGCTCGGTGGGGGAGAGAGCTGTTGCTTGTGCATCACAGCCAGTGGTGGCCCTACTCACTGCATCCCTCAGGATGCATTTTCCTGATAACAAAAGTGGGATCCTTTTCACTGCATTCCTTGGGCTGATCCTTCAAGCTCAGCAGTTTCCTTGCCAAAGCTGTGAGTCACCACTTGAGTTGGTTGTATCTACATGGCCTTTTAGAGCATAGCTTCAGAGTGACTTGGCTTCATCTCTGCTGGAGTTTCCTTCCCCAGAAAGTCAGACACACTTGGTGTCTCCTTAGACTAGAGCAAGGGCTAATATATGTCAACAATAAGTGTAATCATAAAGTTTGTGCTCGAGTCCTGTCTTAACCAGACAACACAAAGGAAACATGAAACATTACTTCATCCCCTCTTACGGATTATACAAATAATAATGATGATGTGACCTGACCTGAAATACCTAAGAGGTCTTGCTAGGTTTTATGTTTTGATTGCTTCTGATGTTTTTAAAGCTGCAAATGCATGGGTGAGAAAATAATCTCCTAAACATAAGAGATAAATAGGTTTCTTTACAGAATTTTATTCTTCCTGACCAGCAGAAGGTATTAATCATCCAAGATTATCACAGCCAAATATAATGTTACATTAGTTGGAGAATGGCTCATTGGGATACCTGGTTTGAAAAAAGGACCACATCAGCACATAAATAAAATGGCAAGCAAAGGGAAGAATTGATTAAAATATGGCTTTAGGAGACTATGAAGAAGTTTTCTACCAATGCTAAAAAGTGTTGCTCTGAATACTCAAAAAATGATCATGAGTTTAGAAGAAGAGTTCCATTTTTGGGTGCCCAGTTTTAAGTAATAGAGGTAACAATTTGAGTTTAAAAGCATTACTACTTAACACTCTCCAAAAATCTAAAACTGGGCTTGCTGCATAATGTCTTTCTTAAAAAAAAAATAATCAAGACCACTCAAAAACATTTGAATATGTAATTTTCAGGGATTTCTGAAATGTCATTTCAGAGCCAGCACACAAACAAGTTCGACCCCTCTGGAGACAATGGATGTTTACCAATTCCTGACTGGCTTTAGCCTGTGAATACATGACCTTATTTTATAAAATGGCTAGGTCATAAAATTATAAACCATCAATATATGAAAAAAAAAGAGGATATTTACACTACAGTCAAAGGTATGATCACAGCTGAGAGAACTTAAGATACTGAATGCAGCTGCTGCCTGTTAGTGATGAAGACATCTTTGCACGGGCTTTACAAACCTACTACAGTTTCTGAGAAAGTGTTTTGGCAGAAAGCCAAAAAACTGTGCTGAAAGCTGGAAGGCAAAGATGTGTTCATAACTAGTGTTATTCACAGCTAAATGAATTAAAGTTAAACTGCCACTGGCAGAGCTGTTATTGCCAGGCAAAGTTTAGTCTTGGGTCAAGAAATGAAAGTCTGGGGAGAGCAGATGAAATCGTATTTCCAAAATACTTACAAGTTAAAATACCTTTTCCAGGCATGGAAAACTCATCCAGAATGAGGGAGCAATTCTGTAACTATTAATGAAGATTATAACATTCTAGTTTTGGGGGCTATATTTTTTTAGGATAGAAAATATCTCTTGAAGAACTTCCTTTCTTGTACGTTTACTGTGGTCCAAGTCATTCAAATGAAAGTTTTGAAAGCACTTAACACAGTCTTTTTCATTAATGAATGTGAGTTAAGCTTTTGGGATGCCATTATAAAGAAACCTGAAAGGTAAAATTTTGACTTTGTTTGGCTTAAAGTTTGGCTTATAAATTTAGTTTATAAGTGCTTTGGAAAATGCTGTTTTATCTATGACTGCCTTATCTATGATTCCAAGCTTGTGTTCCTTGACCAAAGAAATATGACTATAACAGAACAAGGCAGTTAATGAAGACATCCTGAATGGCAAGTCTGTTAAACTGTGTAAAAAACATGTCTACCTTGAGTTCATGTGTGAAGGTAACAGATCCTCTAGTGAAGCTTTGGAAGGTACAGTACATTCATTCTTATTGAAATATTTATGTGTAATATAATATATATTTCCAATTTAGTTTTCCACCATTCTCTCTGACTATATATTGTTAATAGATACTTGTCTAAGATTTGAAGATACTAGTGGAAACTATAGTGGAAATACCATGATTTCCAGTTGTTTCTATAGATCCCAGAAGGCATCATCTGAGAGAAGAACTGAGGAGCCAGAAAGGAATAAAAAATAGCTAATGTTAGTCATAGAGCTTTATAGAAGTTATGTTGCAGCAATTTGGAAAGAGGTGATTGCAAACAGGAGAGAACTAATCCTTAACAGGATGTTCTCCTTCAACTTGAAATTGAACATTATGGGGATTCATTCCTGTGTCAGCACAAACAATCCTAGTCCTGCATGCAGTCCCTACCAAGAAGTAACCTTTTTGGGCTGGATTATTTGCAGATTTTCTATGTTAATGCCAGAAGTTGGATCAGACGATTTAGTCTGGTTATAGTAATCAATCCTGTTCCCTGTTTTCCCAAGTCTTTTTTTTTTTCCCCTCTTAATGCAACTAAAGCTACAACACTTAAGAGCTGTTGTCTTGTAAAGACATCTATATGTACTCTCTGCACTTTCTTATGCTAACTATTTTGACCATTTCACCTGGTTTAGGAGATAATAATTTAAGTAGTGTATTGATTTTATACATTTCTACTTTGATTTTGAATGTTTGTCCATCCATAAATACCTGCTGCTAAGGCAGTTTTGTTCTACAATTTTACATTTGTTGAAACCTTCAATCTTTTTGAAGCATTTTAGGAACAACAGGAGTCTACTTGTTCAATGCTCTTGCTTTCCAATGAATACTATTTATTACAAGTTCAAATTGACTGCAAGCTAGCAAAGAGTATCCCTTGTTGAGTAGCATCATTAATATAGAGGCAATGACAACTCATCTAATGTCAGGTCTTCTAGACCTGGTAATGTTTGGATGACTTTAAGTACTAGCTGTTGAATTTCTTATAGCCTTAGAGGATTTGTCAAACAGGGCTAGAATAAAGGCATTTATGAGACTTGGGTGGCAAAAGAATTTCATATTCTCCATAATGCTTCTTTTCAACCAACTCAATGCATTCCTCCAGTCAATGAAAACAACAAACAACTTTAATTCCCATATATTAAAATGAGGATTAAAAATAGACTAGTGGGCTGAAATTAATGATGATTCAGAAATGAGTCAGCTATTGAACTCTCCTTCAAAATCTGTTTTCAAGAAAAAAAATAGTAAGAATAATTGGAAACTAAGGAGCTTTTGCAAGTAAATACTTGCAGTTATTTAGCATGTAAGTAAAGAATTCCAGAAGGCATGCTGGAGAAGTTGCACTAAGAAAACTAACTAATTCTATTACTGACCACTAGCAAGTGTCTTTTAAAAATGATTAGCCACTGCTAAGATTCCAGATGAATGTAGCAAACAATTTGACATTCACTTTTTGAAAGACTTGAGAGATTTGACTGCATATGCGACTTCTGCCCTTGAAGTGAGTACAGCACAACAGTAGTCCATTCTGGTCAGGTCTGTGACCTTAATCCAACAGTGCATTCAGGGTGGGGTTGCACAGACCTGTTGAGTGTCCCTTGTATTTTCACTTTGCTCCAGAATATTTCACTCTGATGCATGAAATGAACATTTTTTTATTAAATTTGACAAATTTTACTAGAAAAGAAAGTTCATATGTTTAAAATTGAAGTCATCATCTGATGTTATGCTGCATTGCTAAAATGCATGACAGATGCCCATTTTGTAAAGAAATCAGTTTTACAATTCTGAAATTAAAGAAAGAGCTAATCTTTAACACAGTTTCAGCTGACCGTTAATGAGCCCACTTGCCAGCTTGGACAGGTAAGTGAAGTTACTCACAGTGGGTGGATTTGTACCAGAAGATAGATAACCTGTTACCAAAATAAAATTGACAGCTTAGGGTTTTGTCATTGAATTTTTCGTTTTTGCTTTGTGTCATATGTCTGTGATGTAGTTTTTACCTGTAAATCCTGCTCCAGAATAAAACTAGGATAACATCCATGGGTTAGCATATGCCACATAAAAGCTGAATGAGCCTTTTTCATATTTGCCTTGATTCAGACATGAAGTCTATAGCACACACACACAGCCTTGGAAAACTACTTCTTTGTGTTTTGGGTTTGTCTTGAAAAGGAGACACTCACCTAAAAGCTTCTTAGGCAAAGCATGTTTAGCTCTAGAAGTAATTCCATATTGATTTTAGACCTCAGATACTTAATAAGTGGGAAAGATCCAATACAGTTAGTTTCCTGTGTACTAACAGAAAAGAAAAAATAATTCCCTGGCCTGTTTTAGACACAGAAAGTAGCAAGATAGTTAAAGGCTCTTCCTCTTCTTGTCCTTCTTTTCTTTCCTGCACGGTGCACAGTACTGGACACAGTAGATTTTTTTAGCAGTTCACAGTGTGTCAGCTTTGCTGTGTTTCCTTCGGTGGGAGGGTGGGGAAGATAATTTCTTCAACTCTTCATCAAATGGCTTTTTTACTCCTGCTGTCCCAGAGCTCATCACACAAATACTTTCAGCTTTTCTTTGTCATTGTTTGCAGCCATTCTACTCTGAAAGAGCATTATTTCTAGTTTTCCTCCCTTTTCATGCTCTTTTATGAAGCTCAGAGCTTCATGTTTGCAACTAACTTCAGTTGCTGGCAAGCTCTTATTCTGGAAATGCAAGGAGGTGTCTGTTTGACACTTACCTATACTGCTGCCGAGGGGTTTCACCTGGCCTGGCTTGGGACAACTCGGCAATATGAAAAAAGGCCAAGCTAAGGCATTTTAAATATGAAAGATAAAACTGTTTTTCTTACACTATTTGCCAAGAAACCTCACCTATGCAGGAAAAAAAACAACCCATGGAAAGAAAAAAAACCCACAAGGACATGCAAAGAAAACCAAATCCCACCTGTCTGTTCTGCTGTCCACCACCTCCAAATTGCTGCAAAAATTGTGAATTGTAAACTATGCCTCTCTGTCTTCAGAGACATTTCTCCTAATATTCAAACCTTTACTATGTAAAGTGAGGCACCTGAATACAATCAGCCTGCCTTTCCGAAGAGTTAAGCAAAGTGAGCTGTGGATTTATTTACAGCAGTGGGTAAAATAATAGACCTAGGCATTTAATTTTACTTACTGTGTAAAAATTGTGGCTGCAATTGTATTGCTGAACATCTTTCCACCAAGTAATTGTTCTCCCCTTAAAAAGAACAATGAAAACAGTATCTAAACTTTCCTCCTAGAATTGTAAAAGTACTCAAAATTATCTATCTAGTTTTCTTCCAGTCTCTCCTGAACATGCTTAGCAGAAGCCATTATTATTTCTTTCTAATTTTCTGCTTGGCGGAGCTTCGGAGAATCCTTAGGGTTCTCCCTCAAGAAGAACAAGGAC
>VWZX01004650.1:0-44376 GCA_013399015.1 Galbula dea
AGAGAGCCTACACCCTGAAGGTACTGGAGAAAGGAAGAGAGCAGGGCTGGAATGGGAAGGGCACCGTATGAGGCTTTCATAATCAGAAGGAGTAGATGTTCTGTGCAGGGTTATGCAAGAAACCTGCTCTGAAATCAGAGTATTTGGATTTTTGCGTAGCAGCAAACTAAGCTCATTCCATCGTGCACCAGATTGTTTTTCCCTCAAGGTGGCACAAGAGGAAAGGAAGTGTGACAAGCCTTGGTTAAGGTGAGAGAAGCAGGTGAAGGAGAGGTGAGTTCTGAACTGAATGCAGAAAGTTCTCAAGCTCATTCAATCTCAAATTACAGCTGCTTTGCTGCATGCATCTTCCTAACAGGTATTTTCTATTAAAAAAAAATATTTCCTAGATAACCCACTTAGAAGTGGAGTCTGACCCAATTATCCAGTTGAGTAGGAAATACCATAAAGACACTGTAATTGGACTGTGTGTTATGTTTTTATAGTGGAGAAATTATATCTTATACCAGAATGATGAAACACAACTTGTATTAGTGTTGGTTTTTTTACATTCTAGTCTTGATTCAGTTCATTCCCAACATTTTCTGAGCCATGAGAAGGCAAAATACATGAACTTTCCATAAGATTTCCTAACAGGGAGAAATCAAAAGCAGCAAGAAAATTTAACTTCAATCCTCTCAGCAGTTCTGCAAAACACTCAACTATAACCACATTTTCTTTCTGCATTTATTCAGTTTCATTGCTGCTAAAATGTAATTTCATGCTCCAGAATGGAATGAACATGAAGATGACAGACTCGGCCACGGTCCTGAGCCCGGACAATACTGTTGCTCCCAAGCTGCTGGTCTGGTGGATAACAAACCACCAATTATTATGCTGCATTATTATGTTCATCAACTCCTAGTTCTCCTTTTCTATGTCCTGTTTCTCTCAGTATTTTTGCCTTGCCCCTCACTGCACCATCTTCCTTCCCAGGACTGCCTTCACGCCAACCTGGGACGTGACCTCTTGCCTCATGTCCACATTGCATGAACACTGGATTTTGTTCTACCCCAGATGGTTTACAAAGCACTGAGCTACGTGTATTTCCACAGAGAGCAGCTTTTTGCCAAGAGGAAGAGGTTAAATAAGGAAACCAGCAGCCAGAGCCTGTTGCTCAATTAGCTATATTGTCAGCAGCACTTGGCTAACACTTGGGCCGGCTCAGTCCACATATATGTTGCAGACTGCAGAGACCCAAAAGGATACTCGTGCTCCTCATGGGCAGCAGCTGCATATGTTGGCTTCATGGATGATGGGCGAGGTTTGGGGAGGAGAAAAGCAACGGCAAAACCAAGGAATTTTTCTTTCCTGCCTGCCTAGAGAAGGGGAAGATGTTTTTTCACCACTTTTCTGTCAGAAACACAAGGAACAACTCAACATTATCCCAAGGCATTAAGATCTACCACAACTACCACAAACACCCTCAGATAAACAGAAGAATGTGTTTCCTTGCCAGGCAGTTCCTGCTTTCCCATCTCAGGAGACGGGCAGAGATAGCTGGCCATTCTCCAGCTCCTTACAACAGCTACAGAGGAGGGGACCAGCTTGAAAGCATTTGTGAGCTCAGAGATGTTTTGCCACCCAGGTCCCATCCATTTCAATAAGGTCTAACTCACTCTGTACCCCTGGGAGTCTGAGCTGCCTTTGAGCCCTGGCTAACTAAGCACCTTATATAAACCCTGGGCAGGGCCTGGATGTGAACTGCCTGAAAACCAGTACCCAGCATTATCCCTGGATGTTTTCCCATGGGAAGGAGGGCTGTTACAGCAATGCAGGAACTTCCTTCATCTACCTGACAGCAGCCAGTCCAGGTCATTAAGAAAGCATTTCTCAATCAGGAGCTGAGGGAGTTGGGAAGCCCAGATGGGTTTTACCAGAACCCAGCTATTTGCAAGGTGTTTCCCAATCACTTCATATTCCCCTCAGTCTGGAAGAAGCCTCCACGCTGCTTCAGTTTGACACCATGTGTTAGCTGTAGCTGCTGACTACATCATGCTGGTTAGATGGCCCACGGGGCCCAGCAGCTTTTGCTAGAGCCGGTGGGACCTGGGGGACAGATGCAAATAGGCAACGCTGAAATGCTCCATGGGAGAACATCATTCTGATGGAAGTTGGCCATGTTTGGGGTACCATGGGCTGTTACAGAGTGAGAGTCTGAGGTCTTAGCCCCATCACGGTCCTGGTGTCACCACTTCCACTGCTCCAGAGCTGGGAAGTTGGCACCTGGATGTCCTAGTAGAAAACTGTTCTCTTGCAGAAAGTTGCACATGTTTTTCTCTGGCTGGGAATTACTTTTATTCCCTCGATGCAGTTTTTACTGTCAAACGAGGATCTTAACCTTGTAGTTTACACCTGAGAGACAATCCAAACCTAAGTGAACCCTGTAGTCATGATGCTTGGGGGAGGATGTAGGTGTCCTGGTGCAAACCAGAGCATGACGCTTCCTGACAAGGGACCGTAAATCTTCAGAAAGGATGTAACTGGTTAACTTTAGCTTTGTGCTGAGATCTACCATGAAGGAGAATGAAAACCTCTGTTTGTTTAATAAATGAGCATGACAAATTACAGAATCACAGAATCATTAAGGTTGGAAGAGGCCTTCAAGGTCATGAAGTCCAACCATCAACCTATTACCACCATGCCACTAAACCATGTCCCTAAGTACCACATCTATATGCTTTTTAAACACCTCCAGGATTCACACATCACACATTTATTCCATCTCCCTGCTGTAGGTACTTACAAACACCAGCATTATGCTGACTGGAGCGTTTCTGAAGGAGATTTCCCCAGCCTGGAAGTTTACAAACAGGCTCAGCAGTGTGTGTAACCTGTCTTGCCTCTGCACCTCCCTATCTGCCTGCCTGAGCTGTGGCACTCGCCGATGCTCCTCCCGCAGCCATTTCTCAGAGGGGTGGAGGAAAACACAGAGCTGCAAGACCTCAACCTGCTCTTCAGGTGCTAGCCACACGCACACCTAAGGGCCACCTCACCCTTCTATCAGCCACGGTCTTAAACACTAGACAGGCTTCTGCTGGCAGGGGTTTATGGACTGCTGCAAGGGTGCATAGCCTCCCTTCCTCCGGCACCTGCGGCCGAAGGCGTGACTTGGCTGCAGGTAATCGCTGCCTCTCCCCTCCTGGAAGCACAGCCCCACGCTGGCAGGGCAGTTGGAGCCAGGCTGGCCCTGCTCTGCTGGCCCCCGGGGAGAGAAGATGGTAGAAAGAGGTTTCGTCAAACTCTTCCAGAAAAGGTCGTTTTTCCGCTTGTCTCAGCAATATCAGTCCCTTGGAAGCAACGAGCCGGAAGAGGAGGTGAGGATTGCTTGTACCTCTTTACCTGGACCTGCTGAAATAGTTTTGTGTGGTTGGAGTTAATTTTGTCTACTTTGTCTGCTTTGTCCCATCTGTAACTTGATATTGCTGCTGCTGTGCTCTCCTCTCCGTGCACCGAGTTCTTCCCTGTACAACAGGGGAGGAGGTTAATGATGTTTGCCAGGCAGTGGAGGGAGATGAGGACGCTTGTTTCTATGGGATACTCCCAGGACATGTATCTCAGGCCAAAGTCCTGGCCAGGAACAATGTTCTGTGTGCTGAGCAGGTTCAAAATTATTGAAACACGTAGGAGAGGCAGTTGTGAGGGCCGTGGGCACTGTGCGAGGCTTTCTGGAGTGCTTGTACAAAATGCAAATGCTGCCTCAGCGGAAGGGTGAATGAAGCACCCGGCTAACCCTGTCCGCAGGGGTGCTGGTGGCTGGGCTGTGACCCCTCAGGCTGTCCTCTGGGCTGTTCCAGCAGTCACTGCTGGTAATGAATGGCTGAGAACAGCTTGTGCTCAGACCTGCAGAGTCCACTTCAAAATAATGTTTTGCTTTTCTTGAAAATGCTGGTGTATGAGCGCTGATTTTTTTCCCTTCTCCCTTCACTACCTCTCCTCGGTGCAGTGGTGGCCAGTGGTGGTTTGGGTGACACATTTGCTGTTTTCCTTGTTTTTTTCCCATAAACACTTCAGGTCTGGGGTTATCTTATTTTCACATTTGCTCTGCATTTCCCTTGCTCAAGCCCCACTTTTTTTCTCCCACACGACAGATTGGTTGGGTGCCCTCCTATATAAACCTGATTTCTCTAATGCCTTCAGCATGTGGGGTTAGCCTTAGCCTCTTCCCAACAAGCACCATCCACACATCTCAAGACATTTGAGACATTTGTGTCCTTTTCTGTGGCTGTCTGGCTGAGGTCTTTGCTTAGCTGTCATTGCAGCTAATCCTCTGCTCTCTGAGTCAGGATCCTCTTTCCAGCATGGGGGTTGGTCAGTGCTTCAGGGAGAAGAAAATAAGTTACTGATCTCTTACCTTGTGCATCACACACTGTGTGGTGTGATGCTGCTCTACACTGCTCAAACATAGCTCAAAATCCCAGGAAAGAAAGATCCCAGGTTACAGGAAGTGTCTGTAGCCTTGCTCTAATGGGAAGCTGAGATTTCTGATTCTACATAGGCAGGAGGCCACCAGCAATCAGTCTGGCTTGTTCTTTGGTGATACCATCACTGTTGTGCTGGGATAAATAATGATACATATTTACTTCCAAATATAAACCCTTCCTGAATTTTAGCTCTAGTCATGCAGAGTGTGAAACATTTCTAACAGGACAGGGAGATGACCAGTGCTTTGGCACAGGCATAGGAAGTAGGCAGCAGTGTGGAATGACAACAGGAACTTGACATATGAAGAATGTATCCTCAGGCTCTGGGAAATCACCCACATTTCCCTTAAGGATGGTATTTTGCTTCTTGAACATAGTTGCAGAGCACTTTTAATCTTACAGATTGTAAGTGTGGTGGTCAAAAGTTTGCTCTGGTCCTTAAAGGTGTGAGTTCAGGTGATCTGATGGGCCTCGAGCCAGGATAAATACACAAATTGTGGGTTCTGAAGGAAGATCTTCAGTGCTGGTAGCTGTGAGGTGATGGCCAGCTCACAGGCTCTCTGATGGTGTTACCTGGAGTGGGGAGAACTGTTAACTTCCACACCAAGGCATAAGCACAGCCTGTGTCTAGACTCTGCTCTGTATGGTTTCAGCTCTTTTTCTGCAGTGGCCCCTTCAGAATCACAGGGAAGGTTTGTAGTGCTGATGTGTTGGGTTTTGAGAACCATGTGTTTCCTGCAGAAATCTGAAGAACATCCAAAGATTTTTCTTCTGAGCATCCAAGTATGTGTGTGTGTGTGAGCATATGCATGAGCAAACTTATCTTTGTGTGTTTGAAAATAAGAGAAAAATCCATGCCCTGCATGGGTCACATCACCTTTTCCCTTTGACCATGGACCAGGGTTACCCCCATAGCACCCAGTGACCCCAGTGGAGAGTCAAGGGCAGATTTCCGAAGGGGCTGCAGCACTTTGCTCCCAACAGCTTTTAACCTAATGAGATGGGTGGGGCTTGTGACACCATCCAGGGCAATCTGTCCATCTGTCCATCCATGGGGTGGCCTCCAGACAGTGCTGCTGGACAAGAGTTCATGATGGAGATCTACTGCCAACCCAGCAGGGACCTGCTCTGATTTAGGGCCTTTTTCTCCTGATTGCTTTAGAAAGAGCTAGCTCCTACCCCAGACACACCTGGGTAGTAGATTTTAGTGCATTAAGATTTTCTTCAGAGTTGTTTTGGAGCTGCTAGGTCTTTTCCTTTGCAATTGTTCCATTTCTCCTCACCAAAACCCCTTTTGATCCTTTCCCCACAACACCTGATCCATTCAAGGTTCAGTAGCCATCAGATGGAGTACAGGCATTTCCCAGCCCTGTCTTATGTTCAGGGCTAAATCACAATTCCAGTTTGGGCCAAGGCCAATGAATGTTTCTCTCCTGGAAAGTTTCACAGGCTCCATATCCTCCTGGATATGCAGAGCATCCTTATCAAAACAGTTCCATTATCATGCAGGTACCTAATTTTATCTATGCCCTCTAACTGAATAGTGCAGCTCACCTTCCAGGGGAAAGAAGGAAGAGTATGGGATTGCCCCAGCACAGCCATGACACAGACTTCACTTGCACACTTACACACACTTGGTGTTTTCAGCTCCTTAAAGGTGTCAAGGCCAATTTCTCATTTCTGAAAGGCTTCCAGCAGGCAAGGAATTAACTTCCTACAGCATTTTGGTCTCAGGGCTGTAACACCACCCTCCCAGGACACCTTATATAGGAAGATGTCTTAAACTCTTGGTTTTGGGGGAGGGGGCATGGGTGGGTCTGATTTGGGTGGGTCTGATTTGGGTGGGTCTGATTTGGGTGGGTCTGATTTGGGTGGGTCTGATTTGGGTGGGTGAGGAGGTGGCTCCTTAGCTGGGATCACTGTCAGCTGCAGAGGTGCAGTGGGTGGGGTTCTCTGTAAGGATGGCAAGGCTGTGGCTCAAGGATCTTTGGTTTAGATTAAAGGGAGCTGGAAGACCTTCTGTTTTAATTAAAAAATAAAAATAATTTAAAAGCCAGGTATGATCAGGAGCAAGAGACCAGTGAGGGGAGTGGGATGTGCAGTTGGGGTCGGTGAGCCACTTAGCCTGTGTTGTCCTTCACATACCCTGGGAACAGCTCAAAATCCAGGGAATAGATTTAAAGCAGATTTTCTGGAAAATCCTTGGCTTTTTGAGTAATCCAAGTGTCTATAAGAATGGAGAGCAGAGGTTTTATTTCACATAGTCTGCAATAGATGTGGGATGCTGGAGTGAAAAACTGTGTGTGGGAGGAGCCTGTTGTACAGGGGTGGGTGGGAAGTGGCTGAGGGCTCAGGTAAGGAAGCTTAGCAAGGCAGCCTCTCTCTTGCAGGGCTCTAGGTTGGTTTCTGCATGCTACCTGCACCCCTGAAACACAGATTCTCTGCCTGCCATCTACACCCATACAAGTAATGCAGATTTAAGGATGAAGGGTTTGTATTTAAGGTTTTAAAGGACTTCTTCTTAGCCTAAATAACCCAGCCCAGTCCTGACTGGATTACAATGCATTACCTGGTCCAAAGTAATCTAAGACACGAGGAAAAGGATATGTCAAAACCCAGCAGAGACAGAGCTGAGGGGGGGTGGATCCTGAGAACTGAACATTTGGGCTGTTTACCAGAGCATACAGAAAGGTCTATGCTCTCTGCAGAAAGCCCTATGCCTTCTTCCTTCCCACATAGGCTGCTCAGTGCAACAATTGATGGATTGTTTTGGGATGAGAGATGTAGAGGCAGCAGAACAGGTACCAGCAGTGCCAGGCATGCTCTAAGGTGGGCTTGAGATAGCTGCTGCCTGGCTCCCAGCCATGGCCAGCTGCTCTTTACAGCCTCCAGTATCTCCTGATTTTGCAAAGCACTAGAAAACCTAATAATTATTAATTTATTTTACTTCTTCCTGCCCTGCTGTACAGAGTCATGCTCTCTTGTACCTGAGTAATGCCCTAAAGGATGAAGGTTAAAAATGGATGATGTTGGAAGCTCACTTCTGCTTTGCAATATAAATAGAAAAGAAAGTAATGCACAACAAGAGGTTAGTTTATGAAGGGCTTTGCTCAGGACACTGCCTGGTGCCTGACAGACATGGGGTGGGATGTGTTTAGGGGTAAAGGGGCTCTGCACCAGTAGCACTCGGCAGAGGAGGAGGGAGATGAGACTTCACAGGTGCATTTCCAACCTATGCATCACTGGAGCTGTTTGTCTGGTAGGAAAAGCTGTGCCAGAGATGGTGACTCCACCACTGCCCTGGGCAGCCTGTTCCAATGCTTAAGAATTCTTTCTGTAAAGAAATTTTTCCTAATATCCAACCTGAACCTCCCCTCGTGCAGCTTGAGTCCATCTCCTCTTTTCCTCTCACTGGTAACCCAGGAGAAGACACCACCCCTCACCTTGCTACAACCTCCTTTCAGGTAAAAAGAGATAAGGTCTCCTCTGGCACTTAGTGGCATGATTTTGGTGACAGGTTGATGGTTGCACTTGATCTTAGAGGTCTCTTCCAACCTTAATGATTCTATGTTCATCCAGAGGAAATCACTGACAAGCACAAGCTAATCAATGCAAATGAACTCATCCCAATAAAACTGTTTCACAACAGCCCTCAGCTGTGAGGAGCACAGCTGCCAGTGTTTCTATCTCTCTGGCTGCACAGGGCTCAGGCTTTCTGCCCACAGCAGTGGCATGTGCTTCTTTTTTTGGTAACCCATGTCCTAAGAGCCTTTTTTCCACCACAAGGATGCACACCTGGTTTGGAGGCTGATTACAGGATTAATTAGTGGGTGATATAAAGTGCTGTGATTTAGGGAAGCATTGTAGCTAACTATGAAGTCATGCAGCTGGCAAGATGAGAGGATCAAGGGAAGAAGCAAAGAGATGCTGAAACACTTTTATTGGCTGTGCTCTTGCTCAACAAGTGTTTTGTCTTGTGTACTCAGACCCATGAAGAGTGTGAGCTGAAAATAATTGAGCAGGAGAAGGAGGTGACAGTTCTGCCCCCAAAAGATGCATGTAAATGTCATAAAGAAGACTTGGCAAAAGCTTTAAAGGTAAGGGTTGGTACGGGTGTTTGTGAACACAGCAACCTGGACTGTGTCATATCACTGCAAGAAGAGGCTGAGCAGCAAATGTGGTCTTTGGTTTCACACACAGACTCCTGCAGTGCTCTGCTCCTCTGCCTTTACGTGGGATGCATCCTCATGTTGGCTCAGCATTGGGCATTTGTGGTTCACTTTGTCCCAGGGCAGGATGTCACTGGAGTGAGTGGCTGTGTGAGCAGCAGCTGAAAGACTTTCATTGTCCAGCCTGTCCAGAGCCTGGGAGGTGCACATGGTGCTCTGCCAAGGCTGGCAGAGGAGCCCTGGGCACAGGCTGCACAGCACATCCACTCTAATCAACAGCAGCTCCTTAGAAAATGTTGTGCAAGTGCAGCAGGAGTTCTTCCCTGCTTTTCACAGCAGGCTTTGTTTCAGGAGCAAAACTCATCACATTTGTTGTCCTAGACAGCTACTCAAAGGCTTGCTGGCAGCTCCAGTTCTTCACTATAAAGTGAAGAACCATCCTTAATCCAAGCAAAGAGTGACTGTAGCCATCACCTGGCTCAGCTCATCCTGAGATCTGTTTTCCCATAGGGGCATCAGACTTGGTAGGGATGTTTGTGGTGGCAGGACCAGCAGAGACATGGCCAGAGGGATGGTGGTGGTGGGGGGGAGGCACTGGGGCTCAGGAAGGAAACTCTGGTTATTTGGTGTGCACTAGAATTAGCCTTTGGGAAAATAAACATGTTATAACTCATACTTAACCCCAGGTATGAAAAACAGGTGGAAACTCAGAAAGGCTGAGTCCCCAAGACCAGGGAAAGCTGTAATGCTTAGCAGGATTTTGGTGTCTGACTTGGATAATTTTTCATTCTTTTCTTAATCCAGGCAAAATTAATCTTATTCCTTCTCCAGTTGTTCTTTTTGAATTTTGTTAGGGTATTTCTGATTTATCTTTGAATGTGCACTGAAACCAGAAATCAACTCCTTCCATTACTGTTTTAGATTTCTGATTTATCATCTATTATATGGTTTCTCATCTGTAAGAATTTGTTTGGGGTTTTTTGTGAGGGTTTTATTAGTTGATTGACTTTTTTTTCCTGTTTGTTTGGGATTTTTTAGGGGTTAGGGGTTTTTGTTTGTTTCTGTTTAACTTAGGCTTACTTTATGAGTTTCTGTGATGGCTGCAGGCAAAGTTTTATAGTTTAACAACCATAAATACCTAAACAAACCAACAGTGAGGAGATCACTTTTTTGAGGGAAGTTTTCCATAACTGTTCTCTGATCCTAAACATTTGGGTTTGTTAGGTTTGTTGTTTTTCTCCCTGAATTTCCCTCTAGGTTGATTTACAAACTGGCCTCTCTGAGTGGTCTGTGCTCCAGCGCAGGTTAAAACATGGCTGGAATGAATTTTCAGTAGAGAATACAGAGCCAATCTGGAAGAAATACCTGGACCAGGTAAGGATTTTGAGCACAGATTCTTATTTCCTGGTAAAAACCCCTTGGCTGGGTTGGCCTGAGCATATTTCATGGTTTCCACTTCTACAGATTCAGTCTTGGAGCAGTTTTGCTGTCCCAGACACAGAAAGTGTCTGTTCCCCCAGGAAAGCCATTGTGGATTCAGATGCAAGGTCATTTAATGGGGAGATTACATCTTAAAGTAAAAATAAACCTTTTCATCTCCATGCAGTCCCACAAATCAAAAGCCCAAATCAGTGACCTGAGATTTCTGGAGTATATTTAGTCCCTTTAAAGCAAGTGATAAAACTGATGAAAGGTTTGAGGAAAAGCAGTAGTAGTTGAAAGCTGCTGTGAATCCAGTTACCTCAGTGATGGAAAGCCCTAAAAGCAAAAGCAGAGGCAGTTGTAGAGCTCAGGTGAGTGTTAGTGTCTCCATTAGCAACACATTAGGAACAGATACATTCAGACCTGGTGCCAGGTGCTCCATCTCAAACCAACTGCCCCCCAAAAGCCAGACAAAAGGTGTTATTTGCTATCTTGGTCCCCAGCTTATTTACCCTTGAATTTTGCTCTTATTAGCTGATTCTCATTTTTATCTAACACATCTTTCACTTCTCTTTTAGAGCTTTTGATCAAACAAGAAGGGTCTTTTTGTTTTTGTTTATTTTCTATCAGCAATTTGACTGATTTTTCTTCTTGCTTAGCTGGATCACAAAGATTTTAGTTGCTTTGAAAGAATTTTTCTTTCATGGGTTATCCCTTTTTTCCTGATGGCCATCCACACCTCTGCACTTGAGAATCACCCCTCAGCAGACACTTCATGTGGCTTCTTTCAGCTGCTGTTTTTGTAAAACATCCCCTTCAGCCCAGGCTTTCTACAGAAGAACAGAGGAGACTTTCACTTTTGGCTTCAGTAGGGAATAAAGTTAAACCTTGGCTTTCCCACTGTGAATCACTGCACTCCTGTTACCCAAACTAGGGTTTGCCTGGCTTAATTGCCCTAAAGCAAACCCCACATCAGCTGAACAGAGCTGTAACTTGCTCGGGTCCTTAAAATCTGTGCTTAGAATTGAAACAAGTGAGACATTGACTCTTGCAGTGCTGGGTCCAGTGCAGAGTTTAGCAGATTAATTAAAGGGGGGTGGGGGGAAGAGGATTTCTGGTTTCAAATTCTAAAACGACAATAAAGTTTTTGTTTGCACCTACTGAGCCTCCAAGGAGCCTTTAGAGTGAGCCCTGGGCTGTATGCCTGCAAAGCTGAGCCTCACCTATGCAAGAAAGGGAAAAGAAAGGAAACTTGTGTCTTTTGGTGGGAGTCTTGTCCTGCTGGTGGTCCCTGATGCCATCCATCTCCTGTACAGGTGCAGGATGCAGCACCAGCCTAACCACAGGTGATGCACCTGCTCTGTCCAGGCAGAGCAGTGCAGCTGTCACGAGCAATGAGAGCCCCTGCATCAAACCCAAATCCTGAACCCTTTCTGATGAGCTCTGAGGTTGGCTCAGCTTCAGCAGCTCAATAATTAATATTGTGATTTGCTTTTGGGTTTTTTTCAGTTTAAAAACCCCCTCATTCTCTTGTTGCTGGCTTCTGCTTTAGTAAGTGTCATCACAAAGGAGTATGAGGATGCAGCGAGCATCACCATGGTAGGTGGCACCTCTTCTGCAACCCAATCCTTGGCTCTCTGAAGCTGCTTTGCCTACACCTGTACTGTCTCTTTGTTTGCAGGCAGTGCTCATCGTGGTCACTGTGGCCTTCATTCAGGTATGTCAGCTGGAGCTCAGCTCCACAGGCAGGGCCATCATGAGGGAGCCTCCTCATGTAGCTTGGTTTTCTTCTCCTTTCTCACGTAACAGGAATATCGCTCAGAAAAGTCTCTGGAAGAATTGAACAAGCTGGTGCCCCCTGAGTGCAACTGGTGAGGCATGCCTGCTGTGGTGGGTTTGGCAGGGTTTGGGATGGGAGGGCAGAACCAGGTAGAGAAGATAATTAGTTCATGTTGTCATGTACCTAATGGGAACCTGGTCTCTGGAGGGGTGGCACTGTGTGGATGCGGATGTAAGGAACAGGGGAAAGGGATGAAATAACTCTGATTTTTAAAGTAGGTACCCAAGGGAACTGAGTAAATGCTAAGAGACAGGAGGGTCCCAGAACTGTCCTGCTCTGTACTCTGCATAAGGGTCCCCACGACCTCCCATGTGTCATACAATCACAGAGTGGTTTGGGTTGGAAGGGACCTCTCAAGGTCAAGTCCAGCTCCCCCTGTATTAAGCAGGAACATCTTCAATTAGATCAGGTTGCTCACAGCCACAGACAACCTGACCTGGAATGGTTCCAGTGGTGGGACATTTCCCACCTCTCTGGGCAACCTGAGCCAGTGTCTCACTACCCTCATTGTAAAAAATTTCTTTCTTATATCTAGCCTCTTTTAGTTTAAAACTGTGACCCCTTGTCCTATCACAACAGGCTCTGGTAAAAAGTCTGTCCCTGTCTTTCTTATAGACCCCCTTTAAGTACTGAGAGGCTGCAAGAAGGTCTCCCTGGAGCCTTCTCTTCTCCAGGCTGAACAATCTCTCTCAGCCTGTCCTCACAGCAGAGTTTTCCAGCCCTGGAGTCACTGACTCCTTATGCAGGGAAAAATTCACCTGTTTGGGGGGGTTTTTTTTGGGGGGTGGGCTTTAGGGTATTTTTGCCCCAAAGGGATTGGCACAAACCAGCTAATGAGGGGGAGGTGTATGTGGGCTGTGACACCTCACCCATGCCTACCCCTTTCTGTACCTATGTGCCAGGCATAGACATAGCAGGAGCTTCAGTGGAGATTAGCCACCCACAGGCATATTATTGCACATGGAGCAGCTGTGAGGTGTCAAAGATACTGCTTTGATGTACAGGAAACACTTCTATTTGGTCAAGGCCAGGACGAATAAAGCTGTGAGGCTCTGAGACACTTTGCACTGCAAAAGCAGTGTGAGGTTTTTTTTCTGGTCCAAAGTTCACCCAGGTTTGGATCTCACAAACACCATTGTTTGCTCTTTATTTATTTATGATATGACACCATAAGCATCTAACTCCTTGAAAAGCTGCACTTGTAATACAATAATGATGTGCCAGCAGTAATCCTAGCTTTTAAAAGCTGCTTTTTCAGTTAAAGAATCAGCATTCTATTGTTTAAAGGGTGAGTCACAGCAAAACACACCTTCCTGTCACTCCTCTCTATTGTATAAGGACTGGTTGAGTCACTTACTGCTGGAATGTTGTCTTCCATAACCTGCTCATCTGCTGATGAATTAAAACTGAGCCCAAACTGAACATAGTCATCTCTCCTCATCGTTAGGAAGATTTAATGTCTCTATTTACATTGGAAGCCCTTTGGGGCAGGGAAGTCCTTGCTTTCTTGCCAGTCATATTCCCAAGCTTGCAGAAGGAATGAAAACCTCACAGCCTGGTTTCCTTTCTTCTTTTTCCATTTGTCTCCTGTAGCCTGAGAGAAGGAAAACTGCAGCATCTTCTAGCACGAGAGCTTGTGCCTGGAGATATCATCTACCTGTCTGTTGGTGACAGGGTTCCTGCAGACCTCAGGCTGATAGAGGTAAACACACCTCTGTGTAAAAGAGCCTGTTCCAGAAACTTTCTGTCCTATCAGTGCCAAAAATATGCCTTTTTAATTAGGTGACAGACCTGCTGGTGGATGAATCTAGTTTTACTGGGGAAGCTGAGCCTTGCAACAAGACTGACAGTGTCTTACTGGAAGCCAGAGACATAACCACGCTGAGCAATGTTGTTTTCATGGGGACCTTGGTGCGATATGGGAAGGGAAAAGTGAGTCCCTCTCACCTTTAACCTTTTCCTTGACATTGATGACAGAATCTAGATTTTTTTTCTTTTTTCATCTCCATCCCTCTTTTTTCCTTCTTTTCAGGGTGTGGTTATTGGGACAGGTGAAAACTCCCAGTTTGGAGAGGTGTTCAAAATGATGCAAGCTGAAGAGGTAAAGAAGTCTCAGTGTCTGTGGAAATGAGGGATCTTCAGGGAGGAGGTCTGTGAGGAGGAGCAGTTCCAAGAGTTAATGCACTGGGCTCACTTCTGTTTCTGCTACAAAACATCTTTTATTTTGTCCCACAGAGGAGCACTAAAGTGCTGTATCCAAAGAAGATGGTTATAAGCAGGGTTTAGGCTTCTAAATCCAGACTTGTGACGCTCAGCTTGTGTCTAACTTGGTAGCCACCTAAATATCTTTGTTTCTTCTTCCCTCCCCACCCACCTTCTACTACATATAAAAAATTGTATTTCTATATGTGCCAGAGCTCTGAGCTAATGCAGAAACCACGTAACTCTTGAACCATTAATGCAAGAAAACACAGCAAAGCAGGAGGAGACATTTTTGGGTAACGTGTGTGCAAAGCCTCTGGGAGAAGGACAGGGACCCAGGCTTTAATCCCTATCTTGGAAACTTTGCACACACACTATCCCATCCTGGACTCCCATCACTAAGGTCTTTTTCCAAATCAATCCCTAGTCTGTCTCTACCTTGGCTCCCCAGCTATCATTAAATATAATTCTTCTCTTTTTCTCTCCCACTTTTTGCCTGTCTTGAGTGCACTGAAGCAGAGACACTCTTTCAGACAGGTGGTCTGTGCCCAGCAGACCCTGCTGGGGGTTTTGGGGTGGGTTAGCACTAAGGTATACTGGGCAGCTGTAGGTACCATGGTAATGATGACCAGGCCAGTTTTTCTTGGCTGACCATCATCATCATCTTATTTTACATAACAAGCAAAGAAAACCAACTGCTCTCTAATGTTTCCAGACTCCCAAAACCCCTCTCCAGAAAAGCATGGACAGACTGGGGAAGCAACTCACTCTTTTCTCCTTCGGCATAATCGGTGAGTTGGACACAATCCTCCTCCTGGCATGGTCAGCTCTGAAAGCTCTGATTCTGTGCTCTAGGGCCACTTCTGGGAAAGCCATTTCTTAGTATGGTTACCTGGACTGTGGGGTTTCAAGCAGAAACATCTTGGAAGGAGAGATTTGGGGCCTCATAGAACACTCAGTTCCCCAGCAACAGCTAAAGCAGGTTAGATTTATGAATGTCTTGAAGTTTTTTGATCTGTCGGTTTTCCCTCTCCAGGTTTAATAATGCTCATTGGCTGGTTGCAAGGGAAGCATCTCCTCAGCATGTTCACAATTGGAGTCAGGTGAGTACTGGAGAGCACCTTTCTCTTTGATTTTCTAATGAAACATGTCTCAGGGAAGTCCCTGTTCAAAACAATGACTGTTTCACTGAAGAGAACTTGAGTAAGAGCCTTCATAAATACATCCTGATCTTCTTGCACTGGTGAAAGTAATCTGAGATTTGTAAGAGAGCTTGGGGGAGGGAATAACAAAGCCAACTCAACTTTGAGGGTTTATTTAATTTTGGAAATCAGTATTTTGAACCTTTTCCCTGGCATTTCATCCTGCTGTGAGTGTTCTTTCCTCTCTCTCCTATGAATTTTGAGGGAGTGTAGCAACAGCAAATATTACTCTTTGTTTTCCTTGCTGGATTTACGTCTAAAGATAGGAATGCACACTTCATGTGGCATGAAGAGCATGCACAACCTCCTAATCAAACATCATAAACTGTGTGCTTTTACTAGTACCCATAAAACCTGCTGCTTGGTGTTGTCATGGCTCTAAAATAATTTAAAATACCTAAAAATTAAATAAGTATTCTATGGAAATAAAAACAAACCCGTGGATGAGGATACCACAGAGAAGCCCAATTGGTGTCCTCCCTCCTTTCTTCTGGGGGGGATGTGGTAGCAAAGAGAAGTGGCTAAGCCTGAGTTTTTGAGAGCAGCCTATGGTTCCACAAGTCCTCCTTGATTACTTCTTGCACATCCCTGGAAGTGTTCAGAGTTACCCAATGAGAAACTAAGGGACAGATACAGACTGTATCTGGAGTTTTCTGGCATGGCAAGTGTTGCAGGTTTTGATGTTACTCTCAGTGTGTGCAGCATGGGGACATCTAGGGACCTGATTCTGTCCTGCTGGAGCTTGTACCCACTTGTAAGAAAGAAGATGAGAGGGGCTCTGTGTGGCCAGGAGCTAATGTGTGAGCTGTGATAACAAGGACTATTCAATTCCATCCTCAGAAAGTTAAATAAATGAAATGAAATCCAACCCCTAAATCCCTGCTTAGCCAGAAATGAATGCTCTTTGGCAATGTAAAGAAGAAAAGTAATTGTTCTGTGAAAATCACCCCAGAGAAAGGCTGAAGGGTTGCATAAATATCCTGGATTGTATCTGGAGCACGCCAGGAGTCCCAGTGGCTAGCACTGCACACTCCCCTTCAGATACACACATGTAAGCAGGAAAAATCACATCTCTTTGGCATGTTTTTGCTTGGTACTTGTATTTTGACCCCTGTGTTGAAGCTGTTGTGTCCCTGCTGTCCCCAGCCTGGCAGTGGCTGCCATCCCAGAGGGTCTTCCCATCGTGGTGACCGTAACGCTGGTGCTGGGTGTTCTCCGGATGGCCAAGAAAAGGGTGATTGTGAAGAAGCTGCCCATAGTAGAAACCTTAGGTAAGGCTGCAAAGGGACCACACAGCTTGGTCACCTGCTAAGCTTCAAAATCTGAACTGAATAGCAATGGGTTGGCCAAGAGACTCTTGGTCTGGTTAAGAAAATAATAACCTTGGAATGTGCTTACTGGGCCAGAGCAATGCACTTAGACTTAAAAACACTTTTGACCCTGTGTTTCTCACTCTTTTCCTTTATTTTAGTGATATTACCAAAGGCAGGAGCTAGGAATAGTACAACCCAACCCATGGTATTGGTCCATGAGGAGCAGACATCCAGAAACCCTGGCTTGGTTTCTCCTTTCCCCTCCCCTCCTTCTGATGGATCACCCTGCAGGTCCATCCTGTCCACTTCTTCAGTGTCTGGCTTAAAGAAAACCCTGCAGCCCCTCAAGTCAAGCTCAGTGGCATAAATAAAATCATTTATCCTTCCATAACCTGTATGACTACCTCCCAGATATTCAAAGAGTCATGGAAAGTAGAGACAGGGAGGACCCTGAAAAGGCATCCAGCCCATCCTCACAACTGCAGGGCAGGATGAATTGTAAGGAAATGATTCTTCTGCCTTCCCTAAATCTTCAAATTGGCCCTCATCCCCAGGTCACCCTCTTCCAGGCTTTACTTCTCTGACCTTGGGCAGTATGGCCAAATAGAAGACACCTTGTGCATTTAGGACCACACATTAAAAAGTACAGTAAATGCCAAGCCTGTCCCATGCTGTTGCTGCTAAAATCTCTTTGGAAATGCTGCTAGTGTTTGTCCTGCCCTTGTTTGTTCTGCAGTTAAGTAATCTTATCACCCTTATTTTATTGTATCTGCCCTGACCCAGGACATCTAAGATTGCTTTATCTCATGAAGAATTTCGTTCTGGTAGGGCTGCACCCAAACAGGCATAACTGCCAGATGCTTAGGTGCTCTGCAGGACAGTCAAAGCATGGCAAAAACTCTCCCACACATTATGCCATGTCTGCTAAGCTTCTGAAAAGGAGAAAAATAATCCTTTAGCTGGTTCTTTAATTGTAGACAGTTAAAAAATATAGAAGGTTCTAGCTTTGCTCTGTGCTGATCCTTCAAAACTCTAATTAATTTAATCACAGCCCAATCTGCTTTGTTGTCTCTAGGCTTTACTTGGTAGTCACTGTGCTCACAGGGTATGTGGCCAAGCAATGTGGTCTTCTCCAGAGCCAGGGAAGATATTCTGGCTTGGAAGGGAGCTGGAGTCTGAGTCTTTTTTGCATTGAAGTCATTTTACCCCTTCTTGGGAGTGGAAACTTAGCCTGAATGTGGTGACTCTGCTAATTCACTCCTTTGCTGTGTTGTGGTGTAAATGGGCCCTGGAAAAAACATGCTTCACTGAAGCAGGATTGTCACAGAGCAGAGCACAAGTCAGGGAGCTTCTCCTTTGAACTGTGGAGTTTCAGGGATTTTTTGGAACAGCCTTTAACACATCCACCCTCACAAGTGTCTTGTTGGGGCAAGGAAGGGCTGTTATTCCTGACCTAGAAAAGCAAGGGTTAAATGGCCCATCTGAGGAGGCATGTGGCAGAGTGGGAATTTGATATGTCCTTTCAGAACATAGCAGCTGTTGTGTTGTGTGATAGTGCAGCTGGGGAACGTTGATCAACTCCCTGGAGATCAGTGCCTTATCTTACTGCCCACCATATGATGCTCATGACAGTGTGGCCCTATTCAGATGTCTCCTGCCACATCTCACATCCAAATTATGTGCACAGGACCCTGACAGCTCCTTTCCTCACAACACTCTGGTAGGAAACTCAGTCATTTCTTGGTATTTTCTCCCTTTTCTCACTGGGGTGGCTTGAGTAACACTAGGGAAACACCTTCTCCCTCTTCTAGGGCCCTGAATCTCCTTGTTCAGTTGCATTATTCATTAGTTCTGATGAAAAACTTTCCTGCATCAGGTTGCTGCAATGTCATCTGCTCAGATAAGACAGGCACTCTGACAGCCAACGAGATGACAGTGACTCAGCTCCTGACCTCAGATGGCTTCCAGGCAGAGGTATGGTGGCACAGACCTTCTTCAAACTCAGCAGGACCAATTTGCTTTTAGTCCATTCAGACCCAAGGGGAGGCATGTTGAGTCAGTTCCAAATTAAGCAGTTTCTTGCACATCACTGGCTCTGTTAAACAGAAGATACTTTAAGTATTGGAGTGGTGCTGGAGAGAGGCAGAGGTGGGTGTGCAAAAGCTGCTTAAATGCCATAAACAAGGATGGTGATTGACATCATCTGCTCTTCTCTGCAATTAGTGTAAATACCAAAACCTACCACCCATCCTTGTAGGCTCATCTTCTGCAGGACCATTTGTTATACAGGGGACCTGATCCTTCTGCTTGATTCATTTGACCCTGTGTAAAGTGGATAAGAAATGCAGCATGTAAGGCAGTGAAGAGACAGAGCAGTCAACAGTACAGTAAAACCAGTGAGCCCACTGCTACCAAAGGGTTGGATCTACTGACTGAGCTGCAAGAGGCTTCTGAACTCATGCTGAACAAGTTCTGCATAAGACAAACATTCCTTTTGTTCCTGTACAGCTATTGTAATTGCTTTCACTATGTGCAGCCTTTCTATGAGCATTGCTTTGAGCTAGAAGGAAGAATCCCAGCATACCTTCAAAATCAGAAGCTTGTTCAAGGCCACCCCATGCAGTATGGTCCTTGCTGGCACTGGGAAATTTGCTCTTTCTGTCTCTCCTTTCCTCAGGTCTCTGGGGTGGGCTACAATGGAGAAGGAAATGTTTATCTTCTGCCATCAAGGGAGATTCTAAAAGGATTTTCCAATGTCTCAGTTGGAAAACTAGTGGAGGTAAGTATAAATTAGGAACCTGTTTGTCCTAGTTACATTCAGTTTTCATGTGGCCAGATCACTTTGGGTAAGGGGTGTGAGAAAGAGCCACTTTAGTAACTCTAAAATGGACTGTCCTGCTAGAGCTTTTTCCTGGAAAGCCTCTGAGTAATTGTGGTATAAGGCCTGAAGCTTATGGGTTGAAGGTAGCAATCATAAGACAGACAGGGAGAGACCAGGGTCATCAGTTTAAAGTGTCAGTGACATTTTGGATAAAAACACAGTTCTGAGTTCTGGCAGAGGAGAGACTGATGAGTTTTACCATGTGCAGGTTTCAGCTTAGAAATGTACCCTGATGGTCTTTGGGTTTTGTGTTAGCCTCGAATAATGTCTTTCATGTTCAACTGTAGGCTGTGTTTGGGTAGTGAAATGATCTGAGCTGGACTCTCAGCTGGAGGTTAGGGCTTGTTGTATCCATATTGCACACTAGAAACAATGGTAGGAGGAACTGAGGTTTCATTTTCATGATTTATCCAGCTTGTCAGATATAGATCATGTTTTGCTTCATGTTCTTTATCCTAAGTATATTATTTTCCAAAAATATTGGTGTATCCTATGGATTAGGTGGGTTTAGAAAGCACAAGAACTGATCTCAAGAGATGCAGCCATGGGGAATAGCACCTCTTTTGGGATGTGGCTGTATCCATTCTCCAATCTTTTGTTATTTCATGTAAAGAGATGAAAAAGCTATGAATTCAGTTATGGGAAAGATAAACCATGTAAGCCTGTCCTTTTCTCTAGGCTGGCTGTGTGGTCAATAATGCCATTATCAGGAAAAACAGTGTGATGGGACAGCCCACAGAAGGAGCTCTCATTGCCCTTGCCATGAAGGTAAGACTCTTCAGATTTAAAACAGTCCAGAAATTAAAAAACAAACAACAAAGAGCTGGAATTGTTAGGTCTGACAGCAGTCCTTAGACTTCTTTCAAGTCCTCCAACCGTTTTTAGTCATTCCTTGTCTCTTCTGCCCAAGGTCAGAGATGTTCACCTCTCCCATATAAGCATCTCATCACAGGCAAACACCCTCCCTCAGCTTCTGTGCTAACAGCAATAATTGCTTTGCTTGGTTAATCTCTGCAGTTATGCTGCATAATGGATTTTTTTCAGGCTCAGACTGGACTGTCTTTTATATTTTGAAATCACATCCATGACTGATCAGTGAGTTATTTGCAGTTTTCCTTTTTCCTCCAAGTAAGGTGGCTGGGAAATAGCTGAAATAGTGGAGCCTGAGCTAGAGCTGGAAGAAATCTGCTCTGTCCATAGCTTTGCTGTAGGTTTAAGGAAAGGACTCAAGCTTCCTTTGACCCAAGGTCCCAATGAGGCAACAGAGCAGCTCTCTAGTTCTTGCAAAAGCCAACAGGGATCAAGCTCCACACTCCAGTTTAATTTGTCCCAAATCAGGCACCAAAAGGAAAAGATGGGTTGGAAACTTGGGGGTTTACTCTTCCCATGCTTTCTCTTGAGCTCTGTGGTATTTGACTGCCTGGAAGGACCTGGGCAACACTCAGTGCTTGTAATATGGAAAATATTCATAAGCTTTGGCACTGTTCAGCATTGCACTGTTCTCTTTGTTTTACCTTACTTTAGATGGAATTAGCTGATGTAAAAGACATTTATTTAAGAAAGAAGGAAATCCCATTTAGCTCTGAACAAAGGTGGATGGCTGTGAAATGCATGCTGCAAAACCAGGTAAAGCAAACAGTGGTGTTGGCTGGTTTCATGTTTCTAATTGTGCACCTCAACAATGGGCATGAAATGGTTATCTCTTCAGCAAATACTGTTTTCAGAGGTTAACTGTGTCAGGAGAAAACTGAGCAAACCTCAAAATTCCCAACTTGGGTGTACTTGTAGCTTGTAAAGCTGTGTTTGAATGGGAGGAGATAATACTTTTTTACTTAGTGGCTTGGGCAGGAAGACAAAAGCTTTTCAGAGATAACTGAATGGGGAAGAAAGATATGATGTGTGGAAGCAAATGTTGGCCATTTTTCCCTTACCTGGCTTAAAGAGCTCCTTCTGGGTGATGTTGTACTCCCATTTAAAACATCACCAACCTTTTCTTTACTGTTCTGCCTGCGGTGGCTGAACATGAAAAATGGCTAGAGCAAAAATATCACACCCTATAAATAATAAATACACCTGGGCATCTTATACAGCAGGTTAAAGAGCAAACAAAAGATCTCTTTTACCTAGGATGTAAAGCCTTATGCATTACCAGTGTTTTTAAAATGTGCTGCTCTCTTTTTTTTTTTCTCTTTATGAAGTATATTATCTGCTTTCTTTAAAGGATCAGGAAGATATTTACTTTATGAAAGGAGCTTTTGAAGAAGTTATTCAATATTGCACTCTGTATAACAGCAGTGGCATCTCACTATCCCTTACACCTCAGCAGAAAGCCTTCTACCAGCAGGAAGAGAAACGAATGGGCTCCTCAGGTCTACGAGGTCAGTCAGTACTCTCTATGTCCCTTAAGCTCACAGGTTATCACAGTAGCACAGTATGTTAGGAGTTGGAAGAGACCTCCAAAGATCATCTAGTCCAAGCCCCCTCCCTTAATACTTTCCCTCTGTTTCAGTTAGGATGGACAAAGGCTCAGTCTATAGCATCACTTGCATGATCTCTTCCTAAGACTTGTTAGAGTCTTAGGTCTGCTGGCTGCTTGCTTTCCTCTAATCTTTATTTAATTGCTTGGGTTTCAGTTAGTGAGATTGAAAGGAGCTGAAAATAAGCACTGGGAATGGTGAATGTCTTTCTCCCATGGAGCATTGTGATTGCCTAGGATACTGGGATAGGAGCTGAGTGTTGCTTTGGAAAGCTCTGTGCTGAACCCGAGCTGAGGACTGCTCTGCCAAGTTCAGCTTTTGGAGAAGCTGTTTCAAGAGCAACAAAAAAAAGCAACTTTGAAAGAGGTTCAAAACATGGATTTAGGCACTGAGATTTTTGTTTGAAGTTTGGTTCAATTCTTTATTAGGACCAAATCTAACAATCTCCCTTTGATCCTGACTGCATGTCAGTGCACAGCCCACAGATGTTTTTATATGCCTGTCATTGCCTTCCTAGCTAGAGACATCCTTTCAGCAATGTCTCAGGCTATCACCCAATAACCAAGGCACTGTCTGCTGTGCATGTTCCCAGCTTGTAAGGAGATGAGAACAAGTCTTGGCAGCTGGGTCTGGAAGATGGTGCAGTTAATGTACACAGATATTCTGCAGTCCCATGTCTTGTGATTAGTAACTCACATACATAGAGCTTGCTTTACAATATCTGAATCATCTGCTGGTGTGAATGGCAAATTGCTGCTCCCAAGAAAAGCAAGTAGCTCAGGCAGCTGCTGCCAGCTTGTGATGCAATCATCAAAGCAACTTACACCAACCAACCCCTGGCAAAACGTCCTCCAGTGAGTTAAGAGCAACTGAGTGCTATGCTTAGGCTATGCAAAAGCAGAGACAAAATGTCCAGAGCCTTGATGTTTATTGGATGGAAATTTCACTGGTTTAACTGAGTTTACATTTCACATTTTTAGAGTTAAAAATAAAAAGAGTTTGGTTTTGCAGGAGCTCTGTTGTTTAACCTGGTAGTTTAATAGTGTCTGGCCTAACATTGCACTGTCCCAGTTGAATCCATCTGTGTTTAGGGAAGCCATAGGAGACAGCTTTAAGTTAGAAAGACATTCTAAGAGGAATGTGAACCAGAAATGCTCTGTTTCAGATAAACTGGTATTATTTGAGTGGACCAAATTTTTGTGTCTATATAAGGTCTGAATATACAGTGACTAATGATCTGGTTTTAATGACTTTCTGCTGGAAAACTGGCAATTTAATATCTCCTCTAAATGCTCATTTTAATGTTTAATAACTTAGTCTTGTCTTCTTCCCCCCACCCTCTGTTTCTAGTACTTGCTTTAGCTTCAGGTCCAGAACTTGGCAAACTAACCTTTTTAGGTCTGGTTGGAATAATTGATCCCCCAAGGGCTGGAGTGAGAGAAGCTGTGCAAGTCCTTTTGGAGTCTGGTGTATCTGTAAAGATGATAACTGGAGATGCCCTGGAAACTGCTGTGGCCATAGGTAGCAAACTTACTTGCTTTCTCATGGGTCTATATTGTGTATGTCAGATCAGACAAATGTTACATCCCTTAATAATCAACTTTATCATTGTTTGGTGTGTGCAATAAGGGTTTTGAAGGCCACAGAGTTCTTAGTTTTACATTGAAACAAAGCATATTAAATGCAGTAATAGAACTATGCAAAACTGTATTAAATGCAGCTCTGGACTATGGGCCAAATTCCACTACCTTCCATTATTTTAGGACCAGAAATGGTAAAATCTCAGTGCAAGACCCTTAAATAAGAGAAATGGCATTGCTGGGATTATAGACTCCACTAATATTTGGAGTGTGACTATCTCTGCATTTCCCATTTTGCCATCAGAAAGAAAGCAGGTGGCAGAGGGGGAGAGCTGAGGATTTGGTATCAGCTCCAGTTCTGGGTATTGTATGGCTTCCATAACTCCAGCTGAGTAAGGACAGAGTGACTGACCCAGCTCAGAGTCAGAGAGCTGTGTGCCCTCTCAGATGCCCCAGGTTCAGGTAGATTTCCCAATAGATTCTTTAATTGCTGCCTCTATTCTTTGAGTCAGGGAACAGGTGGCTTTTTTCCAGAGCTGATGGGCAGATCTCACTTTGGACTTTTCTTTGCAGGGCAGAATATTGGTCTCTGCAATGGGAAGCTGAAAGCCATGTCTGGGGAAGAGCTGGAGCAACTGACAGAGGCAGAGATGTCATCCATTGTCAAAAATGTAATGGTTTTGATTACAAAAAGAGGATCTGTTTCCAATAGTATCTATCTCATATGAGATTGGGGGTTTTTTGTTGTTTTTTTTTTTCAGGTTTCCATTTTCTTCAGAACAAGCCCAAAGCACAAATTAAAAATCATAAAGGTAAATAATCATATAACCATAAAAAGCCTCTCAAATCTGTTGTATGTCTCAGAAAAACAAGCTGTAAGGAGCAGGGGGAGGGCTCAGTTCATTAGGCTTCCAGGGCAGGATTAGCTCAAACCAAAAAAACCATAAAACCCAAGCTAGAATATTGGCACTATTTACACTGCAGACATTGGCATTTCTCTTGCAGATTTGCCCTGGCTTATTTGAAAGACCCTAGTGAGATGTTAGCAAGCATCATATCAGGAGAGTGATTTCTGAAGGCTTTGCTTCTCTCTTGTAACTCTTGCTGGAGCTGTGAGATTCTCCATACTCCTGAAAAAAATCCAGCCTCTTAATTCTTGGTCTGAGTTTTGTCCTCAGCAGGCTGCTGAGTCTGCTTTACCCTCCAAGCCCCCCAGCCCTTCTGCTTTCCCAATGCTACCTGCAAATCCTGTGACTGCCAACAGGACTTAGCTATCTTCTCCTGGCTTCAGAGCCTCTCTTCTCTCCACTCTCCCAGGCTTTGCAGAGGGCTGGTGCCATTGTGTCCATGACAGGAGATGGTGTTAATGATGCTGTGGCCCTTAAATCCGCCGATATCGGGATTGCCATGGGCCAGGCTGGTACAGACGTCAGCAAAGAGGCTGCCAACATGATTCTGGTGGATGATGACTTCTCAACAGTCATGTAGGTTTAGCAACTTGCTTACTGTCAGGCATTTTCTTACTTCAGATACTTTCTGCCTATCCATTGCAACAAATCTGTTGTGTGACTAGCCCTGGAAATGACACAAGACACAGGATATGTAAGTCACCAGGTGGTAAATGGAGATACCTAGTGTGGGTCTGGCTCATTTTCAGTTGCATGCATGTTTCAAGTGATGGTGACAAAGCTACCTTTCATCTGCAAGCCCTGGTTTCTCATTGCTGTAGCTAACCAGGGATTTGAAAGCACCTAGATGTCTGGGTAGAATGTAACTTGTGCTTTCTGCCTCATCCAGAAAGCTCAGAAGAAAAACATAATTTGCAATGCTCTGTTGGCTCATAACAACAGAGAGAGGAGGGAGAGTAGAGTGAGGATATAAATAGGCCACAAGCCTGTTTTATGAACCAAGACTTGGCCATGTGAACCAGTTCTCAGGTCTGCTGGTCCTAATAAGGTCATTTTAACTGAGATGCTGCTTTGCTGCCCTTCTCCCAAGCTGGGGTCTGAATTCCACCTGAAATAAGTAAGTGCTAGAGAAGACAACTTGTATTTTGAGTGTCACAAGAAGCCTAGTGTAAAATAGTGTGAGTGCTAGTTACTTCCTAAACTCTCCTCTTCCTCCTAGGAATGCAATAGAAGAAGGAAAAGGAATATTTTACAACATAAAGAATTTTGTCCGGTTCCAGCTGAGCACGTAAGGTTCTGTTTGCTTTCATTCCATTGTAAGCACACTTGGGGTGAGGCCATGCAGAATCATGTTCTTCTGTGCTTTGCAGGAGCATTTCAGCTTTGACCCTGATTGCCCTGTCAACAGTGCTCAACCTACCAAATCCACTCAATGCCATGCAGATCTTATGGATCAACATCATCATGGATGGGCCACCAGCCCAGAGGTAAGCAAGAGTCAAATGAACAAAATATTCTTGGTTTTAATATGCCTGCATTTGGCTTAGGAACACAAGCTGTTATGATTTCTTATCAGTCATTTGGTGGCTGGATAAGACAAGCTGGTCCCTCCTAAAGCATTTACTTCAGATTTACTTGAGGGTTTATATATTCCTCTTTTATGGTGGGATCACTTTTTGACTAGGAATGTTCTGATCTCCTGAGTGCATCACCTGCTAGTAGCCCTGCAGCTCTGACTGGTAAGGGAATACTGGGCACCTGTGGGGGTATATGCCCCAAAATCACAAGATAGAAACCTCATCCAATCACTAATTACAACTACAGCTAATTACAGTTACTACATCCACAGCATGGAAGAGATGTTGGCCACAGTCTCACAGAAGGCTCTCCTTCTGGGATGGGGTGCTGATAGGATCAGCTGCCTTGCTCTGATACATCACTTTAGCAGCTCAATATGCAAAACAGACCTTTGCTGTAGGTGTTAAATTTGGGGCCTGCCAGAATCCTCATGCTGTATTTCAAAGAAGTGCATCCTCCAGCCTCATCCTCATCCTGTTTTATCAGCAGTATCATTTAGGGAAGATCTGCATTAACTAAGCATGTCCCTTTGCTTCTCTTTGGGGCAGCTTGGGAGTTGAGCCTGTTGACAGAGATACTATCAAACAGCCACCTCGATGTATCACGGATACCATACTCAGCAAATCATTGATCCTGAAAATCTTCATGTCAGCTATAATTATCATCAGTGGAACCCTCTTTGTCTTCTGGAAGGAGGTGAGGAAAATCTGAAGTCATGACTTGTTTTCATCAGGGTGGAGAACAAAGTGAAAGGCAATTTGTGAAGGACTTTCTGAAATACCTCCAGTGGAGAAGGATCAGTAAGGGCAGAGGGTTAAGGAACCAGGGTCAACTCCTAGCTCTGCTTTCTGCCTTCCTGTGTTGCCCCTAATTTGGAGGTTCCTGTCTAAAATGGGAAAGCTATTACTTCATATGACATCAATGCTTTAAGGTACTTTTCATCTCTAGCTTTCCATGTAAGTAGAAGATGCCAATCAGAGAAGTACTATGGATTGCTGTAAGTAAGTAGTGATTGTTACTATAACAGCTTTAAGTATTTTAATTTGGAATATTCTCTACTTAAATTCCACATCAGTTTAGGAATTAAAAACATGGTTGATAAGATCATAAACTCAACAATTAGAAGAGAGAAATTAATGCTATCTATAATGGTTAGAACTAGCTTATAATGGTTATTCCTTTGGTTTACTACCCTTTAACTGCCAGGGGTCATTCAAGGGAATACTTAATTACTCTGTTGAATTGACATATGTCTGTAAGGCTTAATTTAAGCCCTGAATTGTCACATCTGCTTTCAGAATCCCAAAAGTGGCATAACTCCTCGAACCACCACAATGACTTTTACCTGTTTTGTGTTTTTTGACCTCTTCAATGCCCTGACATGCCGCTCTCAGGTGAGATTGCCCTGTCAGCAAAACACTAACATTACAACACTAATATTTGGCCTAGAAAGTGGGTTTTTAAAAATGTAATTTATCCAAAACTACTTTTATCATCTTTACTTACACAGTTATGCATCATAGTTCAACTGCAACTACATGGCTCTGCCTAAGTTAGCATTTCTGGAACTGCAAAAAGCAATGGTGTTTACCTGCAGAGAAATCTTATGACATTCAAGTACCAACAGGAGACTGGGAAATGTTACATTTCTCTTCTTTTTTCCCTTTTTTCTTTCTCCCCCCACCCCTCCTTCTCTAGACAAAGTTGATCTTTGAAATAGGCTTTTTTCGAAACCGCATGTTCTTGTATTCTGTGCTTGGGTCATTTTTGGGACAGCTGGCTGTGATATATGTCCCTCCATTACAAAAGATCTTCCAGACAGAGCATTTAGGAGTGCTAGGTAAGTTGTAAAATAAATAAAGAGGGGGTTTTTTTGCATTAAAGCTATGTTAAAAAGCAGATGGGGATTGCTAAATGGTTACATGATGGCTCCCAACAGATTGCTGGTGGGGAAATCAATCAACAGCTCCTACACCTATATGCATACACCTAGCTATACACAAACAGCAGTAGTATTTAAGGATGTTATCACAGCCTAGGGTTTGAATTTTGATTTACTGCACAAAAATGCATGGAAATGTTAGAAGCAGAGTTCAGTGATCCCAAGGATTAACCAAGAGGCTTCCACTCATCAAGTGGACTATCCCAGCTACAGGTATTCCTGGTCTACTAAAGCCATTTCTCTACTTCTGCAGCTAGCAAAAGCATAGCTAAGCCATAGATACATCCATGGAGTCACACCAGCACAAATATCCACTGCAGGAAGGCCCTGAACTGGGGATTCTTGCCTAGCACCACCTCCAGTTGCCTGCTGTGTTCACCTCTGCTTTGTTTCCTCTTGACAGACCTGCTCTTTCTCACCAGCCTGGCTTCCTCAGTTTTCATTGTCTCTGAGCTTGTCAAACTCTGTGAGAAACACTGCTGCCAACCAAAGCACACAAAGGGACGTCAGAACTGATGCAAACTTCCTCTGAAGACACACTTGGCACAGAGCTGTGATGCTGGATAGTTCAAATGCACCATTACTTGATGCCACACATCCTTTCTGGGGATCCTCAAGAGAACCTTTACCACCAGTCCTTACTACGCCAGAGCCTCTTCCTTCTACATGCCTTACCAAAGCTGTTTGTCTACAGACACCTCTGGAGCAGCTCCTGCTTCAAATCAAGATCAGGTATATTTTTAGAACATTGATCTGATAGTCCCAGACAAAAGAAAAGTTCCACCTTTAGAATCATAGAATTTATATGGTTTGAAGAGACCTCTGAGATCACCAAGTCCAACCCTTAACTTAACTACCATGCTCCCCACTAAACTATGTTCCCAGGTACCACCTATACATGGTTTTTGAATACTTCCAAGGATAGTGATTCCACTACTTCCCTGGGCAGTCTGTACCAATGCCTGATAACCCTCTTGATAAACCAAGATCAGGTATACATACCTTTATAACATTGATCCATCTGTCAAGAATGCTCTGGTAGTCCCAGACAAAACAAAGAGTTCTACACTTGTACAGAGAAATCTATTGTGCATAGAATGAACTTTTATTTATTTACATCAAAATGCTTTTTTATTAATAAAATCTGTTTTCAAATGTCACTGACAAATACCTGAATGAGACTCTTGACTTAGTCCCATCCTTTTATGTTGAATTAGAAGAATGGAAAAGACCTGCCCTCACTGGCACTTCTCCTCCTGTAGTCAGTCTCCAGTGGGTTTAGATTTCCAGGTATCCAGCTTTGATTCAGGAAGACTCTCAAGGAAACTGAGGAGATGTCAAACAAAGAGGAGAGAGCTGAAGTCCCAACCCTCAGCTGGCAGCTTTTGCCAAGCACTGCAGTGCTTTTTTTGTACTAACAAGAGCAAAGTGGAATGCTGATCAGATCTGATGCACAGTAGGGTGTGGATTTAACAGGGAGGGGACTGGCTTTCACAAGTGCATGAGAATCAAGATGACTCTCCCACGTAGTAGGGATGTTGCAGTTGGATCAACAGCTGAATAAAAGTGATTGAGAGATGTTTAGATCATAGCTAAACCCACTGTTGACAAATTCTTCCTGGACATTTTTAGATGCAGGAAAACAGAGCACAGATTCTTAGTCATGAGGTTCAGGAGAAAAAAAAAAAACCAAAACCATCCAAAACCCAAAGCTGAGTCTCTTCCAAGCCAATGTTTTACATTTAAAGAACAGTTTTGAACAATCCCATCTGCTGGTTTGATCAATAGTGTCCCAGTAAATAATGCTGCACTGATGTATTTGCTAACAGTGCCATAGTGTCAGTTTTCCTCTTGCCCCAGGAAGAGGAAAAGTCTCAGACACAAACTTGTCAAAACCAATCTCAGAAGTCAAAATGCTATGTTCATCTTCACAAGCTGCTGTTTAAACAGGATTACATCTTTTGGATTCACAGCCTAGGAAGAACCAGCTATGCTGATCTTTATTTGAAATGAAACCCTAGCCACTGCAATATTTTGGAGAAGAGTAGCTCTGTGCAATTCACCCTCCCCAGCTGCAGTCTGCAAAGGTGTTTTTAAAAATCCTTATAAATGGTGTCAGCCCCCCCTCCCCCCCCCCAAAAAAAAGCCTCTGCCTTGTAATGGAAGAAAGGCTAGTTGTTTATTTTATGTGTAACTATTCAACTGTCTCATTCCTGTGTGCCATTCACTTTGATTAGTCAGGAAGCTTAGTCAGGGGCTCAGTGAAGAATACCTCTGAGACATACATATGGTGGGAGTTTGAGAATGTTAGAACAAAAGCCAACATCACTACACTTACAGAGAGCATTGTGTACTTTAATTGCTGTCTGTACAGCACTCCCTACTTTGTACCACTTAAAATTCTGATTCAAATATACAGAGAAGGAAATCAGCCAAAATTTTCAGTGTAATTACTTTAATGCTTACATTTTTGTTTTCTATGTGTTACAAACTTGGGAGACTTAACTGGTTTACTTAAGTAAACACAAGATAAAAGGATATTAGCTCAGGCCTTTCATAGCATACTCTGTACTGGAACAAATAGCATATATGCCCCAATCATTAGTTCAGGTAGCATACAAAATGCACAGTTCTAGGATGTCTGGCTGGAGTGATTTCTTCCTGCTCTTCTTTCAAGGCTAAATTCATGTCCTTCACTAAAGTTTAAGGCACAAGTGCAGATTATTCCAATCTGCCTCCCTATGAAAATCAGCAGGTGGGGAAAAAAAAAAACCAAAGACCATGTACAAGAAAACACTCAGGGAAAGAATGTGAAGGAAGGCTGCATGATCAAGAATCATAGTCATTTTCTAGATTGTTACAGCACATTTTTTTGCTCTAAGCTGCTAGGAAAAAGGGGACTAGATAAAAGTCCTTCTCCATAGGAGGAGAAAGACTGACAATCATACATACTAATAACCAAACACCATTTGATGAATTAGGAATTAGAGTCCCTGGTAGAAATTAGGGTTCTTTTTGACAAGTTAACTACACAGAGAATTAGCAAGGTCAAATGAATAATTACTCATAGATGTGAACAGATGCAAGTAGAAAAAGCCCTGAGTATGAGACTGGCCAAAATTGGCATCAACTGGTGAACAGCCACCAAAAGAGCAAAAACCCCAAGCCACTAGTTACATTTCACACTGCAGGTATCTTTTTTCCATAATACAGCAGTGATTCATTTTGTGGGAATAAAATGTACAGCAGCCTGCTTTAAACATGTTACAGACATAACCCTGATTTTGTTTGTTTGTTTGTTTTACAAGGTACCACCTGCAGATACTCTTCCCAATTAACTCTGGATGCTTCTTAATCCTTTTAACAGCCTGATCTTTTACTTCAGTCTCAGGTGAGGCTACTAAGGAAGGTACCTTCCCTAGAGAACTTCTGCTGGAGGTATGGCCCATTCTTAGGACAGAAATGGCTGAATGACTCCCAGTATCTCTGTTCTATTAAGTTTAAAAAGCAATAGGGAAATTTCTCCAGCATTATCTGTAGTGAAATGCACTGATGTGTAGTGTAGTATTATAGAACTGGATGCTGTATACTTAGCATTCTGTACATCTTAGAGCCCATACAGAGTCACTTGCTGAAAAATCTGACTTAGAAAACATGGAATTTAATGCTTGAACTGGAGCCATGCAAATTAATAACATCCTTCATATGAAATCACATGGACTGGTCTATATTTACCAGTGTAAGATATCATTTCAATTTGCAAGCTTCACTGACTACTTTCATTGTATGCAAATAAACATATGCAGTTGAGATGTAAGAGCCTTAATCAGTGTCTCAAACAGTCCTCCTATAAATACAGATTGATTCTCCAAGTCAGTAAGCAGTACTGTCAATAACTTCTTGTTTGTTTTTTACTTCTGTGTGCAGACAGGGTCTAACAGGAATGCTAGCAAATTCATATGGAGCTAGAATTTAAGAGATGGTTAATGATTAAGTCCCTAGGTAATTTTTCTGTCCTCCCCAAACAGGAATTATATTGGACCTAAATATTGCATAAGTACAAGGCTTAAGCTTCATCCCAGATACTTAGGTAGATGTAAGGGGAAAAAATGGGGGAAAAAAATACCCTGTCCAAGGAACATTCAGGATGCAAAAAAGGCTGGTTTCTTTTCCTGTTCCTGTAATTCTTTTAACTCTCATCATCATCCTCTTCCATGGGCTCTCGCAGCCCTTCGCTGTGACGACACTTTCCAGCCATTTCCAAGAACGCCCGAGCCTCAGGATCTACATCCAGGATACTCTTCTTCCCTTTAGTCTTCAAACAAAATAACACACAGTCAATTTAAAATGTCACTATGAATTAATCACTATCAGGCTACAAGAAAGAGACATAAGTCCACAAGTAATCTAGTTTGCAAGCTTGTCCCAAGGAAGCAGATATACTTTCCAAGTAAGGCATTTCAGAGTCACTGGGATACATCAAGGGATTTTTACTGCTGCAGTTCCACTAAATATTTGTGTAATATAAACTCTTCCTAAGATGACAGTGAACTGTTTCAAGTTTATTCAGGTTACAAGCCAGCCAGAACATCCTGGTTAACCTGACCTCAGTTTCAAGTGAAGATGTGAACTTTTATTTCAAGAAGACACTCAGGCACAGTTCAGCATGTTTTAAACAATTTCTTCTGCTTCTATTTAGAGCTATGTGTCCAGTGATCAGACAGGGCACAAGAATTGAGTAGGAAAAGAAAGAAAACTTAAAAATAAACAAGACTAAATTGTTCAGACAGTTTAATAAGGGAATAAATTACAGGGACAGAGAAGACTGGAAAGAGGACTCCTACTGGTTGCCAGAAATAAAGCAGGTGCAGAAAAACTAGCAGAAATCTATTCCCAGAAATTTACTGCAAAATAGAAGTTTAAAGTTACTGCTAAAGAAATTCTTTGAGTTCTCTTCCTGAACAACAGATTAGGATTTACTTGTGAGCTTCCAGTGCTTCCTTTCTGTTTTACCAGCACTGGGTTTTACTGAGCCCCTCCAAGGGGGCTCCTCCTGGAGCTCATTCCTCAATATCAGAAACACCTTTTGAAAGTCAGACTAAAGTACTGGTCCTCTGACTCCATCACCTCATGACTTCTGATGTTTTTTCTTGTTGGCACCCTCAATAATTCCACCACTGTTTTGCCATTTTCTTGCTACAAAGTACATGGCACTGCAGGGCCAGTTAAAGAAAACAGTATTCATGACAATGGAGAGAGGGTGTTTAGTTAGAGAACTGCCACTGTAAGCTTTGCATTCACATCTGCCATTCCAATCAGGACACAATTTCACAGGCTGACCTACCCCTGTATTTTCAGGGAGCTCTCCCACTGCCCAAACTTCCACAGCATCCAGTGTAAAATCCTCTTTTGCTGACAGCTGGGGACTGTTGTAGGTGGTGCAGCGAGGTTTTGCTTTGCTGTGTCCCTTCCCATAGTCACTGTCTATCCAGAGCCCAAAGTACTCATGTTGTCCACCCATGCCCTGTGAAGCAAAGCAGCACATTGAACACCTGCTGGACATGGAGAACAGACTGGGCAAGTTATGAAACCTACAGCATAAATTGCTGCTGTCAGCTTTTATGCCACATGGGTAGCTGAGAAAGGGTATTTGGAGTGAACCTGGGCTTCTGTACCCAAACCTTGTATCCCTGAAGGCAAACAAGAATTCACCTGAGTGATACTGCCCTCCCTCTACACTTTAACTGCAAGTACTTCACCTGCATCTTGTGCCAGAAGTTTAGCTTTTGTTTATTGAAGAACAATTCCATTTTAAACAGGGTAGAAGTGCTCAGTTTTGCTGCCTCTTTTCCATTTAGGAAAGCATCTACAGAAACAAATAACACAATTTAATGTTGCCTGCTTTCCTTAGAGGAAATGTATTCCAGTCTGCTGCAATTACCAAAGTTATGGGCACAAAATGCTACAAAACTGTAAAGCATTTTTCAAAATAGGCAATATCTGTAGCTCTGTAGGAACTCCTCTGCATCTGGAGAGCTCATCTGTGACTCCAGTAAAAGAAGCTTCTGCCACTGTGATTACAAAACAGCAGCAGCCTACATGCAACTCTTGTACTCCAATTCTGTAACTCTAACTGGGCCTTCTCAGCCTTCTATAAGTTAAAAAAGCAGTTAGTGCAGCAGTGAGAAGAGCCAGTGGAGTGGAAGCATCCTCAGCTGCATAGATCAGCTAGCTTGGGCTGCTTCAGTGATGTAGATACATGCAGTCAACTCTTCCAGACAACAGGGAGGACTGCTAGAAGGGCTTCAGTGATAACCAAACTTGGCAAAAAGATTTCCTCCCAGAACTTCTGTAAACCTAACCAACACAAAGCCCACCTCCTTGGGGCAGACACAAGTAAGTTCCATCATAAAATGCTTCTGAACACCAGGCATGAAGCTAATTCCCAAACTGTCACTTCTTAATACTTACAAGTCCATTTGGCATTGTTTGTTGGCCATGGTTCAAATACATGTAGTGGTCATTATAGCCTGTGCATGTATACACAGCAAGAGAGGGGAAAACAGAAAACAGGAAGCATCTGTGGTCACCTGTGAACAGAAAAGCATCTGAGGTCAGGCAACTGGTCAAGTACTAACTTGCCTACAAATAAGATAGGAAAAAAATACTCAAGTGCAGCTCAATAAATCAAAGACAGCAGTAGCAATCTGAGAAAGCCAATGCCTGGCTCTCATCAAGATCTAGAGCTACTGTTTACTCTCAGTTAACTCTGTGCAGGATCACAGAAATCAATGTGATTATATGGCTGTGACCAAGGGCAGACTCAGAAGCATGACTAGGACATTACTCTGTAAGGATAGACCTATCACAGACTTGGATTGTCTCACCTAAAACTGGCCAAGTGCCAGACCTCTACAAACCTACAATAGAAGTGCAGACACTCTCAGCTCTGATTATATTGATACACAGATCACTTCAGGGTCAATGATTTAGAGCTCCAATTCCATTATGCCCACTTTGGTTTTCAGAGGGATCTGTTGTGTGCTTGTTTAGTAGCTACATCAGGACAAAAGTACAAGGAAAGTGTTGTGTCATCAATATTACAACCTTATATTAACTGACTGAAGTAGTAATTAACAAATAGTAACTAAGTATAGGAATTAAGGCTTTGACATACTAAAAATGAGGATTCAAAGCCATCACAAAAGTTCCTTCCAAAGAGTTACCAGAAAACCCAACCCTCCTCTCTCTTCTCCCCTGAGGTTTCAAGGGAAGATAAAGTTTAGCTTGTCCAAAGGACTCTGTTACTGCTGGGTTTTAAGAGGGAAACAAACACAGTGCACAAATGGCAACAGGAGGCTCAGCCTGGTGTCCGGCTCAGCTGTTCTGAGATGGAAGATTGCCATCTGCTGGACATGTTATTTAAACTCTAATTCAGCCTCTATGCTCTATTGCCTTCAGTTTCATTTCATTTTTCAACTTAAGCAGCCACAAGGGTTAGCAGATTTCACTGAATAGCAAACTCATTCCATGATCAGTGTGTCCTGCAATTTTAAAAGTCTTATCAGCCAACAAACTATAAACACTAATCAATAATATGCCTGACTGGCTGCAGAGGAAGAATAATTTAGCATGTATTTTGTACTATTCAAAAAGCAGGGTTACTTTTGCCACAGGACCATCCAGCTGGATGCATGAGAAACACTGCATGTCATGAAAGTAAAGTGGCACTATCCATTAAGTGGGATAGGATTCCTGTTCCTGTACCTGTACAGAACAGGCCAGGAGACAGAAAGTGAGGTTTACCTTGAAACTGTGGCTTCACCTCCCAGGACTGAGATGCAAATCCCCCGAAGATATAACCATCCACATCCCTTAGGATCACTATGCAAGCACCTTTCTTCACTATATGCCAACACAACTGGGAAAAGCTTTCTCCATGAAGCCTGGAAGAAAATAAAAGCTGCCACTTGTGCTGTAGCTCTGCAGGCAGATGGGAGTTGATGTATGTGATGGATGGGATGTCAAAGAGACTGACAAGTCCTCTTCCTTTGATGCCTTTGCAGCTTGGAACTAGGTTGACTATGTCTTTGATTTGGTCTGGGAGAGAATGCAGAACATGAAGTCCTTGTCTGATAACAGCACTGAGGAAAACTGAGATCTGTGGAACTCTGTAAACCCAATCCTCAATGACACTTTGATCAAACTCTGCCTCCATCAGCTGAGGACCCAGAGGTTTTGTCCCACCTAAATAGTAAGACACACAGGAACAGCAGTAAGCCTGCCAGTCTGGAAAGCAATCAGTGGATTTCTAAGTGTAAACACAATATTCCATTATTTTAATGGACTTGAAACCACATATGAAAGGAGCCAATGACACTAAAGTTTTCATGACATTAAGCAGATGCATCCACAGAACTGAGAAACATTTGCCTGTGGCATGCATTGGTTGGGCTCTCATGATAAGAACCATGGACTCCTTCTTACAACCTAGGACATGCTTTTTGCAGGACAGCAAAATCTGTTGTTACAAATAATGTGCAAAGATAAACAAATGCTTGGTAAAAGGACATGCAGTGCACATGCAACTAAATGCTCATGACCTGCAAGCTGGGTATTTATCAAACAGACATGTGCCATGACAAATAGTTTTGCATGACCACTTAAACTGGGACTTCAAACCAAAGCTCTTCTGAATTTAGGGGAGAAAGATGGTAAGTTAAAATAAACAAAATTCCCAGGTCATTTACAAAGCTCCAGCTTTGAAATCCTAGTTTCACCACTTAAATTCAAACTGCTTTCTGCCACTCTGAGATATACTATACCAGTGTTGCTTACCTGCAAACTTCAATTCTGAGAGCAGCTGAGAAGCCAGAGCTTTCACTCCACTTGCAGAATCCCTAGTGTTCTCCAAAGTCCAACCTTTCAGTTCCTTCCTGTAGTTCAGTACATGGACTACTGACATGATCAGATCCTCTGTGAACTTAAAAGTTTAAAACATCAGTACTTAAACAGAATTCCCAAGAGCTTCAAAGGACTTCTGAAAATAAAACCAAGCTGTACAGATGCTGTAGTCCCAATGCCAGAAACATCTCTTCTATGAGAAGTCAGAAGTAAAGAAATGCTATTGCACTGTCACAGGCCTTGGAAAATACCCTTTCCCAAGACATTTTGTAAATTCTACTTCACAAAGGATCTCCACAAACTATGGCATGAAAGAGGGAGGGCAGGTCCAAATCTTTCAGTGGTAGGAGCTGCTAGTGAATTCCTGTTTTGTGAGATCCCACTCTTTCACCTTGCAAGCTACATATTTGATTCACACACTACCCTGCAACTAAAGCTCTAGAAAGGATTTTGCTCAGTTCCCAGAAGCATCAGCCACATCACAACCCCTGCTGGCTCTTAAATACAGCCAGTCTCTGCCCCCTTCAGAGTGAGCCTGTGAACCACCAGTCAAAGCAGTCAGCACACTCCACAAAATTCAGATCCTGATTCTCAAAGTAAGCAAGTCAGCATGGAATGGCCTGTAGCTAAAACAGTCACCCCCTAGAAACTGGTTTGCCTACACTGTTTGTCCCAGAGTAGCAAATTAGTGGTAAAGAGATTAAAAATACACCAAAGTCAGGAATCCCAGTTCTGAATCTTGTGCTCTGAAGACTGCCTTCGAGTTACCCACCCTGTTCTCTTACTGTCCCCCCACCACACGTTGAACTACTTGTTTACCTCTTGGATTTGTTTGCCTTTCACAGGTCCTTCTGCCTTGGAGATCATTCTCATTATTATGGTAATCTTCTCAGCTGCATTCCCTTTTAAAAGGTTTGACATAAAAATCACAAACTGCTCTTTAGCAATCTGATCACTCAGCCCTGATGACTTCCCAGCCAGGTCAATACTCTTCATGCCATTGTATAACCGAAGAGTCATTTGCTCTGGCAACGGCTCCCGTGTGTATGCCTGCAGGGAGAGACAAAGAACACACAGATGAGGAATAACTAATACACTCCAGGTAATCTGTGCTGAGACATACTGCCCTGAAAGAAAGATCTAGCTCCATATCTCAGTTTTGGCCTCAAAGACAATGCAGGCAATGTGTTTAATACTACATGCACACACAGAAAGAATTCTGAGAGGTTTCTCTCTATACAGCAATATCTAATTCAAGCCCAGACAAAACTGAGTGCACCTGATCTTTCTAAGGCATCTCCCCCTGATGCTAGGACAGCAGGAATCAAAACTTACTCATCTACACTGCACAAATGGCCCTTTGATTTGAAGTCTAACTGGTAGATACATCACCATGCTGTGGGAAAGATCTGACTCTGGAGTCAAGGAACTTTCAGTGTTCAAGGTGATTACACAGCTTAAAAATAAATAATCTAAACTGCATTCACACACCAGGAGGTGATTACACAGTGTCTCCAGTGCACAAAGCACTGAACATCTGACTTGCTCTTATATGGAGAGGTGCAGCCCAGTGGGGACTATGCTGAAATCAATGGAGCTCCACCTGCATAAAAGCTCTCCAGCTCTATTCAGTGGAGCTGCTGCTGTTGCCAGTCTACTGCTGGCTCAATACCACTCCTGTTGAAGCCACCAGGACTGTTCCTGTTTGATGTTAATGTGCATATAGGGTGAGAGCCAATATGTCAAGCACTCTCCTGCTTTTGTTGACGTCAGTGGTGAAACTCCCATTGATTCCAGTGGAAGCAGAATTAGCAGCCATTAGAGTGCTCTCTATTGAGGGAGGGATGGTCACAGGGGGTACAGCTGGCTGTTAGAGGCTTTTAAAAAGTGTTGCATGAGCCTGAAGTGGGACAAGCAGCATGGAACATAATTTAAAACACTACACTCAAGGGCTTTTTACTTCACACTTCAGTGTTACCTACCTACTCCCCACCCTTTCTCACCCACCTCTAACTTAATTGCTCTGTTGTGTTATGTTTATAGCTACTCCAGCAAGTAGACCTGGGGTGTGAAAAAGGGCTACTGTAATAAGAGAATCTTTAATAAACATCTAACAAACTCACATCTCTAACAGTTTAGAATCCTTGTCTTAAATGGCTTCAAGAAAGTATCTAGAGATACCTGCTCTACCTGCTTTCCAAGCTGTGCAGAGCAGCCTGCTCTGGTCCAGAAGCCATGTAGTTTCCTTCTAGTAAAGTGCTGAGCCTAAGCCCAGTACATGAAGAGGTTATGCTTGGGGCCTCATCACTGTTACCAGGTTGTTGCTAGATCAAATCTACCCTGTAACAATCCAGGCCAGGCATGAGCACAGACACCTACAAAGCAGGTTGGCCACTGCAATAGGCCCTGCACTAAGGAATTCAGAACCTACAGGCAGGCTTTCAAATGATTTTCATTTAAGTTGGTCAACAAAAAGGCAGGAAGGGAAAAGCAAATGTTCAGCAAACTTCACATTGATCTAGTGGCAAAGCTAGAAAGAGAACTTCTCCCAGGTCCAAGTCAAGTAACAGACATCAAGGACCAGGTCCTTGGATGTACTAGGGCTGTGTTGTGGGTTTACCCTGGCTGGCTATTGGTGCCCACCAAAGTTGCTCTATCATTCCTCTCCTCAGATGGACAGGGGAGAGAAAATATAACAAAAAGCAGACCCCTTCCATGGGGTGCAGTCCTCCAGCAACAGACTGGTCTAGTGTGGGTCCCCAGCAGGGTCCCAAGTCCTGCCAGCAAACCTGCTTCAGCATAGGCTCCTCTCTTTTCACAGGTCCACAGGTCCTGCCAGGAGCCTGCAGGATCACAGCCTCCTTCAGGCATCTACCTGCTCCTGTATGGGGTCCTCCAAGGGCTGCAGGTAGCTGCTCCACCATTAACCTTCATGGGCTGAGGAGGACAACCTGTCTCACCACAGTCTTCACCACAGGCTGCAGGGGGAATCTCCGCTTCAGCACCTGGAGAACCTCTTTCTCCTCCTTCTTCACTGACTTTGGTGTCTGCAGAATTGTTTCTCTCATAGTCTCACCCCTCTCTCTGGCTGCAATTGCTCTTGTGCAGTAACTTGTTCCTCTTCTTAAAGATGTTCTCACAGAGGCATTGTCACCATGGTTGATGAGCTCAGCCTTGGCCAGTGGCAGGTCCACTGGAACCAACAGGCATTGGCTGTCAGACATGGGGGAATTTTCTAGCAGCTTCTCACAGAAGCCACCCCTGTAGCCTGCCTGCTACCAAAACCTTGCCACACACACCCAAAACAGGCTGAAAAGCTCAGCAGCAGCAGCAGCAGCAGAGTTTCCAAAGTGGTGATAGCTGATGAGCAGCTAGGCTGGAGGAAGGCTAAAGCTGGTCTGCATGCAGATGTACTGCTAAATACCTTAAAATAACCTCCTTCCTTCACTGAGTTTTAATTTGATTTGTTACCTGTGTAACATATAAATGCACTTGGAATACAACATTCATTTGGCCACTTGGTTTCTGTCTAAATGAAGTTATCAAGTATTGCAACAAATCACTTTCCTCTTACTTCCTGATTAGAAAACAAATGCAAAGTTAATCAGAAAGCATAACTAAAACAGGGAGCCACAGTTTAATCAAACAAAATTGAATTCTCTCCTTTTAATGCAAGTGAAAAGACAAGAGATGCAACTGAGAGAGAGATAATCAAACACAAACTGACTTTGTGACAGCTCCTCAAGACAATCTGTAAATAATCACACACTAGAGACTCCAGGGGGAAGAAGATTCTTTCCATTTATCAGCTTTCTGTAAAAATATTTTCATTAAGTCCCAACTTCCTTCAGAATCAGGAAAGCTACAAATTGACCCAGCAGTGCAACTTAGGAGAGAAATACAAACCTGAAAGTCACTACTTGATGTGAAAGAAAAAGTTAAATATCCATCCTGCCCCAGAACATTCAATTGACACAAGCAATCCTGAAAAAGTAGCTATTGCCCCATCTTTAGTTTCTCTCTGCAATTATGTTCAGTGCACTACATCCCAGATATATCAGGAATAAGAGATTGTCTTGCCTTTAGTGCTGCCAAAGTCACAGTTTTCTTTGTAGCTTTGCCATTTTTTTCCCCAGCTGAGCCACTTGATGCTGCTAAGAGATCAAATATTCCATCAATGTCAGACTGCTCCTCAGGAAGGAATCTGGAAAGGTGATTCCGATAGGCACTGCTTTCTGCACTTCCCATCTTTTGAACCTGAAGCAAAGGAAAAGGAATAAACAAATAAATAAATAAAAGAGGGAACACAGAAAGAGATCACAATGGCCATGAAAGACATCCCAAACAGACTAACATACCAGGAGCAAACCACCAGCAGCCTTCTAGGAAACTATGATTAAAACCACTGGTTAGTCTCTGTAGTCACTGGGACTTAATGAACTTGAAGAACATCTGTGAAGAGTAGCTGTGCTTTAAAACATGACAGGCTGTCAGCTCTTTGCTAAGACCACCCTGGCTACCAATTCAAACCTCATTCAAGTCTTATCAAATGGAAAAACCAATATGATTTAATGATTAAATTAGCTTGTACAAAGTGACCATGTGTCTGTCAGCTGGAACTGTTACATCAGTAACATGAAGGGAATAGCCTGATTATGGATTATTTATGACAGATTATGCTACATCTTTCTGATGCATTAATGGACTGATGCTAAGTCTGCCAATAGTATGTGGCACTAAAACACCAGCCCTGTGAAGTCTCTGAAGGTGACATGAGAGTGTTTTTTCTAAGGACACAATACAAAAATCATTCAAGAAGTTGCCAAGAAACACAGTAACAAAACCATTTAGGAAGATGACTCGAAGACCCATCAAAACCACAGAGCTTCATGTGATGTCAAGGCTTGATGGGGCCCTGGGCAACCTGATCTAGTGGATGGTGTCCCTGCCAGGCAGGGGGTTGGAACTAGATGATCTTTAAGGTCCCTTCCAACTCTGATGATTCTATAATTCTATGTCAACTTGGTGAGAGCAGATACTCAGAGAATTAAGGTTGGCAATGGGGGGATGTGGTTTGGGGTTGGTTGGTTGGCTTGTTTTACATAGTTAATGGTACAACTGTGACTTCTCTCACTGTCCCAGGAATCACCTGCATTAGGGAGGCTAATTTTTTCATGTTATCTGAGCCACATGATCTGCCTTTCTCCCTGGGGCAGCACAGACCTATCAGTGTCACAGCAGAGCCTGAAATCCCAAATTCCATGATGACTGCAGGGACAGTCGGCTCTGTAAACAGCCTTCCCATCTATCTGGGGTAGATACACTCCTGGAGCAACAATACAAAAAAGAAGCATGTAATACACCTTTTAATTGTTTTCTTTCTGTAGATTCCACATCCTTGCGGTACCTCACTTTTGGTTTGGGACTCCCAGTTCCACAGAAATCTCTTTTTGCCTGTCAGCATCCTCAGGACTCTCTGTCTAGCCTAAACCAACCTTTCTGTCATTAACTGGTGCAGACTTTGATAAACGACTGTACCTAAGAAGCTGGTCTAGACTTCTTTCCCTGCACGGAACGAGACAGATCCGCAAGCCTCGTTTGCCCGTGAGGAAGACGTCGATCGTGACGGAAACACCAAAAGGTTAATGGCAACGAATGTAACCTGGAAGACAGACCGTGAAGACATTATTCTTTTGAGCGCTGGAGGACGGGGGTCAATCTGCCCTTCAGGGAGAGGGCAGCAGGGGGCAGGCCTGGTGCGGGGAACGGACGCAGCCTGGCAGCGGGGACAGGCTCCGGCGCTCACACCCCGGCCTCCCCGCACCGCCGGAATCGCTGCAAGGCCGGGCACAAGGCTTCGCGGTTTGCCATTTTACTGGTTTATTTCCCGGTACGCTTAGCTCACCCCTCCCCAGCAGCTTAGCAACAGCTTTGGCGTCCTGCCTCCACCCCGGTGATAGGAGTGAGGAGAGAGCTCCCCGCTCGGGTGCGGGGTGGCACAGCGGGCTCCCCTCTCTGCTCACCGGCAGGGCGCCCCCGGCTCGTCTCCGCTCCCCTCGATCGCCCCATGGATTTCCACACACACACCAGCATCCTATGCCTGCGCTGCAGGCCGCCCGGCTGGGGCGGAGCCGGGCGCTGGGCGGGGCCGGGAGGCGGGGCCGCCCCTCCGGAAGAGGCAGGGAGGGGCCGGAGAGAAGGTGGGAGGGGTTGAGCAGGCAGTGAAGAGGGAGTGGTGGTGGGGTGTGGAAGGTTGGGTGATGTTCGAGTTTGTTGTGGAGAGCGGTGAGGCGGCAGTGTGGTTCCTCCGGGGCCGAGTGGGGCCACAGTAGTTTTCCTCACTGACGAGACCCGCGTTCCTGAGATGACCCTTCTCCATGAGGGAACCATCCTCCTTGGGAGGGCACTCCTCCCTGAGGGAGCCTTTCTCCTTGAGGGGACACTTCTTCGTGAGGGGAGCCTTTTCCCCTTGGGCCTAAAACATGGTTCCAAAAGAAAGTGAAAATTCAGAGTTGTTGCTGGGGCAGATTGAGCATCCCCAGCAGCCCCTCTCAGAGATAGGTAAACTGCCTGAGGGCTTGGGCTGAAGGGGTTGTTAGAAGTGCTGGGGCAGGTTTCAGAAGGGTCTATGGGAGAAGGTGTTGGTAGCCCAGGTCTGTGCAGGAAACTGCTTTTGGGAAGGAGAAAGATGTACGTGCCTGTGTGTAATACATATGCACACACATGTGTCCCTTTCAAGGTAAACAATCAGGTTCTGGTGAGTTTCCATAACAATAGGTAGTGGAGAAAAGACAGGAGAACGTCTCAGTGAATAGTTTACACCTGTATCTTGTGGCTGACAAATCAAGCCAGTCTGCAGGCTGAGAAGTGAAAAGGCTTTATGAGGGCTGAGGGACAAATGCAAGGTTACAGGGACATTGCTTACGGATTGGCCATGACCTCAGTCAGAGGTGTGAATACTCATGGGGAAAAATTATAGCCTCAATGGTTGATAAACTGGTCCCAGAACTCGCTGTGTTTCAATGTTAGTTATGTTACAGAATCACACAGAATCACAGAATCATTAGGGTTGGAAAGGAGCCTCAAGATCATCTAGTCCATCCGATAGCCCTACACTACTCTTACCCCTAAATCATCCCCTGAAGAAACACATCTATCCTCTTCTTAAAAACCTCCAGGGATGGGGACTCCACCACCTCCCTGGGCAGCCTATTCCAATATCTAACCACTCTTTCAGTAAAGAAATTCTTCCTAATATCTAATCTAAACCTACCCTGGCTCAGCTTAAGCCCATTCCCTCTAGTCCTGTCACTAATCACAAGGGAGAAGAGGCCAACACCCGCCTCCCTAGAATGGCCTTTCAAGTAGCTGAAGAGAGCGATAAGGTCTCCCCTCAGCCTCCTCTTCTCCAGGCTAAACAAGCCCAGCTCCCTAAGCCTCTCCTCATAAGGCCTGTTTTCCAGACCCCTGACTAGCTTAGTTGCCCTTCTCTGCA